>QLTV01002421.1:962909-980409 GCA_003457575.1 Thermophis baileyi | reverse complement strand
AAAATATACGTCAACCTGATTAGGTTCAGAGTCATGACTGCCTGCAGCCAGCAGCCAGGCATTGTAAGAGACTGTCAAAACACAGCCTTTCAGCCCTCTGTTTATGAATACTGGCATTCTTCTGTAATTCAAAACTGCAGATGTCAATCTTACACAAGAAGGAAAATGGAAGGATTCTGTTAAGAAGCTGCATTGGAGTTGCTAGCTATTGTCAGTGCCATAGTTACTATGCTTCATTGCAAGGGAAGATGCAAAGTTGGGGATCAAGTGAAAGAAGTTTTTTTTTTCTTTTTGCAACTTTTCAAGGTTAATCAAGCTGTCAGAAAGAAATTGCAAATACTTGTGCTTGCACTGAACAGTACAAATGTGCAATCACAGCAGGAAAAGGAATATGTTTTCCACTTGGTTGCAATCATTTATTCAGGGTTCTCAAGGAAAATGTAACTTAGATGCAGCTTGGAATCATTTATAAAAATAGCTATGGGCTCTTCCTATCATGTTGTTAATTCCCCCTGTAAAATATGGCTTTGTGCAGAAATAAACTCTGTATGAACATGTAAAGAAAAGGACCATGTCTAATTCCTATTTTCTGACTGTATTTCATTTTCTTGATACAGTCCATAGCTGAATGTGCATTTTAGGGGAAATGGGTCTGAATTGTAGATATGACACCAACACTTGCTCATCTAATTGGGCATGCAAGTACCCTAGAATGCAGTTTAATATTCATAACAATTGCTATTCAAGAATGATTGTGTTTGGCTCTGTTTAGAGAAAAAAAAATACAGCTCACTAGCAGGGAAATTGTGTGATTTATGAACAAATTCATTCAGATTAAGATCAAGAAACTTGCCAAAGTCAGGACTCTTTAAGACAGAAGCAAGAGAAAGTAGAGGTTGTATTTAAAATGTCTACCTTGGGTAAAGTAACATTAGTGAAAAAATAAATACAAAATATAGGATAACAGAGTTGGAAGGAAACTTACGGATCTTCTAGTCCAACCCCTGCTTAAGCAGGAGACCTTATACCGTTCCAGACTAATGGCTGTCCTGTCTCTTCTTAAAAATCTTCAGTGATGGATATAAATATGATAAATATTCCTAAAGATTTATCAGTAATATGAAGGGTATCCAATCTATAAAATTAAAAGCAAATGATGTTTTCCAGAGCATGTTCACGTGCACAGTAGGGCCAAGAAACAGATGGAAAGGTTCTCAGATTGCCCCTATACAGTAGAAAGGAAAATTTAGAGGAAGAAGATTCAAGAGGTATATATATACCAGCAGTGGGTTGCTCCCGATTCGGCCGGGTTCTGCGAAGCGGTAGTGGCGGTGGCAAGAGGCTCCGCCCACCCACCCCGGATGCTTCTGCGCATGCGCAGAAGCATCACGCGAGCGAGCGAGTGCACGCACGAACCGGTAGCAACGGGTTTTAGAACCCACTACTGGTATATACTGTATGTTCAGATCAGCCAATTTTAATTCTACTTTAAAAAGGAAATCATTGGAAATATTTCAAATCAGCAGCAAGTCAGCAGTCTAAACAAAAATGCAACATACAGTATAAATCAAATAAAGACTGAAATTTCAAAGCAGTAAAAAGGATAAAAATACTAGATGCAATCTCACATACACTGAATGTGCTTGATCAGAAAAGAATGTGCTTAAAGTACTACTTACAACAATTTCTGAGGCTCAGCCTAATTATAGGATCAAAAATCTGTACATTTCAAATACTATAATGTGGCTTGTGACTAAATATGAAGATTTAAGAGTAAAATGTTATATTCCAGAATATAACAGTTTCTGGAATGTTATAGTCCAGAATACAGCAATGACAAATTCAGTGATGAATTTGTCAACAATAACGATGTGACCTGGAAGGTTTTTAAATTTAGTCATCTAACTGAGCAGGACCTGAGCAGGATGGGAATTTCACCAAATTCTAAGCACACTCTATAAAGAATCTGTAACCATGTACACCAAAGAAACATTATTCTATGCAGGCCAGAGCGTACTTTATTCTCTAAAGAATATATATTAGTATTTACTATATTACTATTATGAGCCACGGTGGCACAGTGGTTAGAGTGCAGTACTGCAGGCTACTTCTGCTGCCTGCCGGCTGCCTGCAATTTGGCAGTTCAAATTTCACCAGGCTCAAGGTTGACTCAGCCTTCCATCCTTCCGTGGTGGGTAAAATGAGGACCCAAATTGTTGGGGGCAATATGCTGACTCTGGAAACTGCTTAGAGAGGGCTGTAAAGCACTGTAAAGCAGTATATAAGTCTAAGTGCTATTGCTATTGCTATATGTGGACCAGATAGAACTCAGTTTCCATTCGTACAAAAGAATAACACAAGATAATTCCATCAATGTTAACCCCAGCAAACCTGTATTCTCTTTAGAAGGAAAGGAAACATTTATAATGACATATTGTCACTAAAAGTGTCATAAGGGGAAATTTGGTAAATTCACTTGAATGTTTATTTCATTGCTAAGATTAAATATGAACATTACCATTTAAAAAAGCCGTTGGAAAGAAGTCCAGAAGATCAGAAGTTGGAATGAAAACCCACTTGGACCCACCTGTTATGTGTTGTGCGGGAATACAATTTCTATTCATGTTGATTAGGATGCCCTGGAAATATTAAGAGGTTAAAAATCTATAAAGATTTTTAAGAGTTACTTTAAAAAGGAAGTTTGCTATTGTCAGCTTACTCATCAACATTTAACTGTTGTTACCAAGGTAACAATTATGAATTAGTGCTCTACAGTTAATAGCAATAGCAATAGCACATAGACTTACAGTATATACCACTTCACAGTGCTTTACAGCCCTCTCTAAGTGGTTCACAGAGTCAGCATATTGCCCCCAACAATCTGGGTCCTCATTTTACCCACCAAGGAAGGATGGAAGGCTGAGTCAACCTTGAGCCTGGTGAGCAGGCAGCAGAAGTAACCTGCAGTACTGCACTCTAACCACTGCACCACCACGACTCATTAATCCTGTAAACTAATATACTGGATAAGGAAACTTACAATTCTTTAAAATGTGATACTTTAGGCATCAGAGAGCCAGAAAAATATAAATAATAAAAAAAATAATAAAAAGGTAAATTATTAAGTAGGGGTAAAGGTAAAGGAAGGTAAAAAGGAAAGATGGTGGACTTAAACGTTCGATCAAAACCTTCCTTTTTTTATTGTGACACATTTAAAAGAGGGTGCGGCATTGATATTATGGTCATAGCTACTATCTTGATTTTTTTTCTTTTTACTTTTCCCTCCCACAGATTTGCAAATAACCAAGAGACTACTTTTGTAGTCACTTTATCCAGACTAATAAACAATCTAGTCACATATAGTTCATTTTAGCATAAGAGCCCATCCCTACTTTCATATACTGGGGGGGGGAACCCACCCGACGTCATTTATATTAACTAGCTTTATGTGGGCTACATTCAGAAAACTGTATTTAATAAGTATTACCCATTTATATTTATTTACAATGGATTCATTTAAAAACATCCAATTGTTTCCAAGCACTTATAGAGCTTGGCTTTTGTAATGTACCAGTGAAAAGGATGGCTGCAGTTTATTTCAAACTCCACAGAGATCATCTGTATATGTTTAATTAAGCTTATCTATCTAGCTTTTCTATCTTGAAAACACCAATCAGGGCTTAATTATAAGGCATTCTCACTGTATACTTTCTACAAAAGCCATTTGGAGAATCTATCATGGATAACAATAGCCTCATAAGGCTCTGGAGTATGACTATATTAAATTAAGGAATGATTGCCTCACCTGATGCTCAGTTCATTTTATGCCAATTCTGCAACACACACACACACAGAGAGAGAGAGAGAGAGAGAAACACAGGAGCGAATGGGAATATCTTACTTTCACTGCCCTCTGAACTGCATTACTTTTTTTTTTAAAGAACTTCCTATTTTACATAAACATCCTTCAGCAAATAAATATATTGCTGCACCAGTTCTTGTTGGACGGAGTTGTAAATCTGCCTGTGATTTGAGAGAACAGTCACTCTTATTTAAACCTTGCCTTTCTTTTAACGGTATAATAACATCAATTATCCAGATCACTGCCTTATAAAGAAAGAAAATCTTAATGGTGTTATTTTTTCCCCCTCTCCCGATATTGAACTCTACACCACTACAGTTGCACCACTGCAATTAATAATTATTTTTAGCCTATTCACTTCAAGTGTGGTTTTATGTCGAGAGTATAAGCCAGAGGAGAATGTGGCAAACTGACACATAATAGACAAAAAGATTGCTTGAAAAACAATAAATTACTAGCTAACAGTGGGGAAAATAATTGACATCAATAATAAATACAGTTCTTTGGAGTTATTTTCAGTTCTCCTGTTTCAACTAACAGCTTGTCGTGATCACAGCACAGAAGGGCAAATATTTTAACTGTTTATTTCCAGTCTCTTGTGAATGTGGTACAATCTTTCATCTTTCTGATGGAACATTTCTGTGCATCTGCCACAAATGAAAGGAATAATTACCTATGTCGAAAGCCAAAAAAGCAAATTTTGTTCAGGGCTATATTATTGTTTATTACATGGCAACTTAATTGAGCGGAGTGGTGGCCTGGTGGTGATGACACTCATCTCCCACTCGGAAGGTTGAGAGTTCAATCCTAAGTAGCGGTAGATGTTTCTTTCTCAGGTCACAAAGAGAAAATAAATATTGCAATCCGTGAAGGGCATCCAGCCAGTATTCTATCCTTAGAATAGAATAGAATAGAATAGAATAAAAGAGTTGGAAGGGACCTTGGAGGTCTTCTAGTCCAACCCCCTGCTTAGGCAGGAAACCCTACACCACTTCAGACAAATGGTTATCCAACATCTTCTTAAAAACTTCCAGTGTTGGAGCATTCACAACTTCTGGAGGCAAGTTGTTCCACTGATTAATTGTTCTGTCAGGAAATTTCTCCTTAGTTCTAAGTTGCTTCTCTCCTTGATTAGTTTCCACCCATTGCTTCTTGTCCTACCCTCAGGTGCTTTGGAGAATAGCTTGACTCCCTCTTCTTTGTGGCAGCCCCTGAGATATTGGAACACTGCTATCATGTCTCCCCTAGTCCTTCTTTTCATTAAATACACATACCCAGTTCCTGCAACTGTTCTTCATATGTTTTAAGCCTCCAGTCCCCTAATCATCTTTGTTACTCTTTCTAGAGTCTCCCCATCTTTTTTACATCGTGGCGACCAAAACTGAATGCAGTATTCCAAGTGTGGCCTTACCAAGGCATTATAAAGTGGAATTAAGGAATTACAGTGTCATAAAAAGAAGAAAAATACATGGCAGTTTACAATTGATTTACATATACAAAAGAATAAGGAAGCAGGATGATGGGATGGTAAATTCTAAAGCAAGATTATGATGATGATTATAATAAATAATACATATAATGAAAAGTAAGTAAATAATAGAATAAGAAAGAATCTAAATTAGATTCTCTTTGTTGTTGGTTTTGTCTGTTTTTCCCTATTTGCAATGGAGTTCTTATTGGATTTTTTTTGTCTGTTTTTCCCCTATTTGCATAGAGTTCTTATTATCATACATCAGTTGGTCAAAATGTTTAAAATGTGATCCAATCTCTCTTCCCTAACTTGAAATGAGTATTTTAATCTTTCACAAAGGTAGATTCAATTAGCTGCTGAATGCAATATGTGATTTTCCAAATTAGAACCATTTCATTTTGTTTATTATCTTTATAGCCATACATTCCTTCCCTTTTCTATTTTGATTTGTGGGTTTGAGGTAAGATATAAAAAACTTTTACTGTCAACAGATATTTGTCAACCTTGGCAACTTTAAGTGGGGCATGTTTAAAGAGGTTGAAGTCCACCCATCTGAAAGCTGCCAAAGTGGAGAACACTGGTTCAGAAGACATAAAACTATTTGTAAGTAGACTGCACAAAAACAGAGTGAATAAGCCTATCTTCACCTTAATGACCATGCCATCCTATTTATTTATGTTTTTAGATTTACATCCTGGAGATTCTCAGTCATCCAGGTCATGGCTGTCCCAAAGGTTCTTTAAAAAAAGACACAAAGTCCAGTTGCCTCTTGAAAAAGCACCTTTGGGACAACCGTTTCTTAATTTTTCCTCACAATAATAAGTTGTGAAGCAAGTTGTGTGAAGAAAGAGTGTGATTTGGCCCAAATTAATCTTCTTTCACTGAAGTCATCCAGGCCTTAGTCCAACATCTTAACCACTATAGTATACTGCCTCTTTTTTTATGGCATCAGCTAAGGAAAATGATTTTCCCACTAAAATTAGATGGGCTTGTTTGCGTTGATTCTGAATCAATCAGAGCTTTGTTTATTTGCTCCTTTTCCTGCTATCCTTGATTATTTAATCATCACCTACACTACCTTTTGTTGATTATGTTGCTTTAAGTGGATGAATCATAATGTCCTGTACTTTCACATTTTTGTCTTGAGAGCAAGAGAAAGGGGGAATGAATGTTTGTGTGAATGTGTGTACACATTTCAACATGTCAACATATTTCCAGTTCATACATAAAGTCGGAAAGCATGAATTGTACATATTAAAGTAAAAATGACATCCTCCCAAAACTCCCCTGTACTAGAAGTAAGAAGATGAGATTCTTGATATTAATAGTCAGTGACTGTGATTAAATCTCAATGAAATTCTTCCTCAGGCTTCCTATGCCTATAACCCAGTCCACTCCTCCTCCTCCTCCTCCTCCTCCTAATGGAGAAGTGGGCGCGGCTGATTCTCCGGCGCTGGCTGAGGAACATAGCCACCCTCCTCCTCCTCCTCCCTCCTCCCTCCTCCCTCCTCCCTCCTCCCTCTGTATGTAGTAGTCACTACAAATGTTTTATCTGTTTTAGTAGATAAATGAAACAATCTCAATGAGGCCTTATCATGACATTTTCAAAAATAGTTATTTATATGTTAACTGATTAATATGATTAGTACTTATTTCCATTTCACATTTATCGTTCACATGTCATTTTGTCCTAAATTATTCATCTTCTTAAATACAACCTTCTTGATGAACTATCATTAATTGCTCAAATTGCTTAATGATCACATTGCACTTGGATTTGGAATCATATTGATTCTGTATCTAAGATTAAAAATGCGCACTGCTTACATTTTGAACTATCACACTTTTTTATAACTAAGATTTCATTTTATAAAGAACAAATAATCATTTATTTTATAAGCTTTGAACCTGAAACTTCTTTCATTTATTAGTCCCAATTAGGAGTTTGTTCCTTAATTCCATTAGATTTATATTCATTAGCTAGCATATAATTTTTCTGTTTACAAACCATTGAATACTGTTTCCTGTGCAAAATGCTAAGCACTCAGTTTCTCTCCTGCTGGTGAAATTAAAAAAAAAGTAAAAATGAAATGAAATCCTGTCTTCGTTTTGGTATATCTTATTATTACTGTTCTTATTTTGCTTTAGTTTGATGAGTGATATACATTGAGAACAAATAGTTAAATGAACAATATGGTGTGGATTATTAATTAATTAATTAATTAGTTGGATTTATATGGTTATTCAGTTTCAAAAATGCAATTCTAAGTAGTGTATGAAATCCTCTCTTGGTTTTGGTATATCTTATTATTACTGTTCTTATTTTGCTTTAGTTTGATGAGTTATATACATTGAGAACAAATACTTAAATGAACAATATGATGTGGATTATTCATTTATTCATTCATTCATTGGATTTATATGGTCATCCAATTTCAAAAATGCAATTCTAAGTAGTGTATGAAATCCTCTCTTGGTTTTGGTATATCTTATTATTACTGTTCTTATTTTGCTTTAGTTTGATGAGTTATATACATTGAGAACAATAGCAATAGCACTTAGACTCATATACCGCTTCATAGTGCTTTTACAGCCCTCTCTAAGCGGTTTACAGAGTTAGCATATTGCCCCCAACAATCTGGGTCCTCATTTTACCCACCTCAGAAGGATGGAAGGCTGAGTCAACCTTGAGCCGGTGAGATTTGAACCGGCCGAACTGCAACTAGCAGTCAGCTGAAGTAGCCTGCAGTACTGCACTCTAACCACTGTGCCACCTCTGCTCTTTTAAACAAATACTTAAATGAACAATATGATGTGGATTATTCATTCATTCATTCATTCATTGGATTTATATGGTCATTCAATTTCAAAAATGCAATTCTAAGTAGTGTACAACAATTTTATTAAAAATATATTAAAAATTAAACCCAAATACACACACAATTTACATCAATATGTACTTGTAAGATGAGCTTATCTTAACATTTTCAGCTTTCAAAGGCTTCCCGAAGGCTAACACGATTAGGGCTAGTTCAATCTCAGAAGGGAGATCATGCCTCAAGTCAGGTATCATTGCTGAATTATTACACATGACTTCATATCTCATGAATTGCATTAAAAAAAACAGGAAAATTTGTGTGTAAAAGAGAAGCAAGAAGAGACATTAGCAATAATTCAAATAATTGCTGGCTGAAAACATCATCACATATCACGTAAATGGAATGATATTTGAGGTGAGAAAAAAAATGTGTCCAGTTTTCAGCTTGCATATTTTAAACTTTTAAAACTAATATGAATTTAAATTCAAAGTATGTTTTTTTTGGGGGGGATGGTGGGCTGTTTTATGTTTATTTCACATAATGTCTTTTTTATATATTACCAGCATTTACTTTTTTTGTGCAGAATTTCCTGAATACATGTTTAAAAATACTTGAAAATTACATTATATAAATTGATGTAATTGTTTTCCCATTTTTAGTGCAACATTGTAAAATTATAAATTTCCCTTCTTTAATCTGAATTTTTTTTCCCTAAACAATAATATTAAGGATAATGTTGATATTCAGGTTTTACCAAAAATCAAGCATCTATAGACAATTTATTATACAAGTGTTATTAAAAGTTTGAATTAGTTGCCATTGTCTTCTAAATAATATTTTACTTTTTGACTCATAACCTTTGGATATTCCTAGGTACCATAACATTTTCTGGAAGAAAAATACGGTAAATAATAAAAAAAAAATATTGGGATTATCCTACATATTTTGAATGCTGTTAATAATTAAATCAAGCAAGAAAAAGAAAACTTTTTTTCTTGCTGTGGAAAAAGCTTTTGATAATTTGGAATGGACTTTCATCTTTATGACTTTGAAGAATCACTACCCCCAAAACTTTCTTACACGGATACAGACTATTTATAAAGAACAAGAAGACAAAATAATGAAAAATAGTTTTGTATTACAAAGGAGTACTGTAATGAAAGGAAAAATTCAAGGCTGTGCTTTTTCTCCTTTTTTATATTTACTGGCACTAGAAGCATTAATAAAGAAGATAAGAATTTCAGGAATTAATTTAACAAAGCAAGAAATTAATGTTGATAAAAGTATAGTTGCAGATTCCCAGACAAAAGTTTCTTTAATTCATAATCAAATATGTACATGAATGAAGGCAAATATGGGTGTCCCAGGATAATGTTTCAGCATCTAATTTGGGTTGGTCACTGGGACCAGAGGTTTAGTTTTCTGAGCTTTTGACTCGTGTTGGAAACGATGATTTATTAACCAGCCATCAACACCCCAATCAACAACTAAAAAGCCACACAGAACCTGGCACCACAGAAATACTACGCATAGAATAGCCCAAAGTACACATTCTGGTGAGAGTGAAGTTCCTTGAAGATGGGTTCCAGCATGAGACTGAAAGGTTGTAAGACTAAACTTGGGTCCCAGTAATCGACTCAGATTGGATCCTGCAAATATATACAGCAATATGGTTCAATGTGATACTCAAAAGCAGACATGAACTTAAAACAGCATTTGCAACAAGCAAGAATTTAACGTTACTGATAAGGTTAAATACCTGGCATTTTTTTTAAAAAAAAGCATCCATTATAATATATATTACCATCCAATTAGTTGGATGACTCTGCTTTGAACCAAATTTGTCTTCATTAAGGTATATCAGTTTTGATTTATTAATTATAATTGCACTCTATGCTCTCCTTTTAATATATATGTGTGATTCACAAAGGATAGACTTCTCTCACTATCTGCTAACAGGGAATATGGGATGTGGGATCTTGTAGAATGCTGAGGATACAAGAGGATACTCTATCATAACTATCAAATGCTTAGCTATCAAAGCCTATCAAAGCCATGGTGGCTCGGTGGTTAGAATGCAATATTGCAGGCTGACTTTGCCCATTGCCTGGAGTTTGATCCTGACAGGTTCAAGGTTGACTCAGCCTTCCATCCTTCCAAGGTCGGTAAAATGAGAAGCCAGATTGTTGGGGCTAATATGCTGACACTGTAAACTGCTTAGAGAGTGCTTTAAAGCACAGTGAAGTGGTATATAAGACTAAGTGCTATTGCTATATTTGCTATATTAAAAAAAACTGCAAGTATGTATGATTTAAAAAAATGTAAAGAACCCTCAATTACCTAACAGTCTTAAAATAAATCCTTAGAGTTTTAGTTGATTACCTATAAACCACTGGACAGAGGTGGTTGGACTCACCTAACAGCTTGTCCAAGATTTGAAATACTTAAAAAGTATTTGATTCCGTGGGAATAGTCTGAACATCAGAATAGGGCCTCGCAAATTACTCCCTTTTAGTCCTTTTTGAGGAGGTTCATTGTCCTCAACAAAGAGCATCTTCCTCAGTCAAGGTGACCTGGAATCAAATACCCTGTGAGTATTGGAAAATATTTAATATTCAGTGTAATAAAAATTATTGCATTGCAATCCAGGGATGCATTCTAAATCTTCTGCAAAGATATGGAGTAAAGGAAAGGTATCGTGGTGGTGAGTCAGGATTTACTTTGTTGTTGTTGTTCAGGATATTTATATACAGTATTAGTCTCCTTAGAAAGAAATAATCTCCCTTTGAAGTCTTTGTGTTCTGTTAGACTGGAAACATCCATGCTTCAGGCTTCAGGGAAAGCAACTGTCTTCTTTGTCTTACTTTCCATTAAAAGGAGGTTTGTTTCAGACAGGTATGAAAGCTGTGGCAACAGCAGCAAGAACCACCAATCGCACTGCCTCAGTACCAAAGTACACAGCATGTATTTATCAAGGTTTTCATGTTGCAATATTTAATTTGTGTTTCCAGACAGTCATCCTTAAAAAAAAAAAAAGTTGTCAAGCTTGCCAGCAGAGATAAGTTAGGCTACATATTCTGTGCTTAGGTGCATTTTCTGGATCTGTTTTTAAATGTTTGTTTGTTTGTTTGTTTGTTTGTTTAAAAAAATCCATTTAAAAATCTAAATAGTCTTAAGTAAAAACTTGATGGCCAGTTTAACTGGAGCTGTCTTTTGCTCCAAAGTAAGCTATCGAGAGAAGCTATTGAATCATTCATCTAGAACAGTGGTTCTTAACCTGGGCGATATCGCCCCCCAGGGGGTGATTTCATTTTTCAGGGGGGCGATGGAACGAAAAGGGGCAAGGCGAGGGCGAAGGAACGAAAAGGGGGCGATATGGGGGCAATGAAGCAACTAAAAGAAGATATGGAAACCAGATTCTATGATCTGATAAATCTGGAAGTGCCCACTTGGGTGCTAAATCCTTTCACAGCAGACTTTGCACAACTTCATCCCAAACTTCAAGAGCCACTGACAGATCTGAAATACGACTGTGAAGCCCAGTCACATTTTCAGAGTTACGGCTATGAAGTTTTTTGGGTGAAAATGAGGAACACTTACCCAATATTTTGGGAGGAAGTTAAGTTGCTTCTTTTAGCCTTTCCTTCCACTTACTTAGTGGAGAGGGGCTTCAGCGCCGTCCAACAGATCCTTTCTAAGTCAAGGAACATGTTGAAGATCTCTGAGCACGGTGATTTAAGCTTCGTTTTCGAATTTTTGTTGTGCTCTGTAAAACATTTTGTGTGTCTCTTTGTATTGTACTTTTTTAGCGTACACTCCAGTTCAATATTATATTTTGGTTTCTCAGTTTTATGTTTTCAATTTTTTTGTTGTGCTCTTCGTGTAAACTTTTTGTGTCGATATATATTTTTCTTCAGTTTTAGGCATTAAATTTGTCGCTCTGATTTTTGTTGCTTTCATTCTGTAAAAAATTTCTTTGTGTCTTTTTAATCCTTTTTACAGTGTGCGTGAACATATACTTTCCTCGAATCTTAATTTAGTTTCAAAGTTTTCATCTTGAAATTCTTAGTTCCTATGTTGTGATTGAGAGGTTGTGTTGGGGGAGGGGGGCGATGACAACTTCCTCATTGGCTCAAGGGGGCGATTAATTCAAAAAGGTTAAGAACCACTGATCTAGAACATGGGCATCAAACTCGATCGCGTCATGTGACATATTGTGACGTATCGTGATTTATTTATTTTTTTGCCTTTGTGGAGCCGGGGTGGGTGTGGCCTGCATGTTTGACACCCCTGATCTAGGAGATAGGTGTTAGGGTTTTTTTTTTCCCCAGTGGCACATACGTGAATTGAATCTAACAGGTAAACCAGTAATCTATCTCAGTTCATATATATGTGCAAATGTCTCCAGTTTTAATTCAATTGGTCAACCAAAACAAATATAGGCATGTAAACAGATTCAGAAATGCCCATATTCAATGGTGGGATTCAGCCGGGTCGCACCTGTTCAGCCCCCCCCCCCCCCGCTATCAGAATGGATCCTGGGCACGGCGCTGCGATGGAGAAACAGGCAACAGAGCGGCCGGCACGAGGGAAGGAGGAGGCTGCTTTCCCTTTTTCTTCTCCCTGCTCCTCCTCCTCCTTCCCTCGTGCTGGCTGCTCCATTTTCCGTATCTCCATTGCAGTGCAGCGCCCAGGATCCACTTTGATAGTGTGTGTGTGGGGGTGTAATTTAACAACCGGTTCACCCAGGGTCAGGTTGGCCGTCATGGGAGGCTCATCCCACATGTGTGGTGGAGCTGGAGGATGGGGATGGGCCACGCCTCCCACGACAGCCAACCTGACCCTGGGCGAACCGGTTGTTAAATTATCTGAATCCCACCACTGTCTATATCCATCTAAAGAAATGGGTCTTGGTTTCTAATTTAACTCAGTTTCAACTTTTATTTGTAAGCTTAATTAGTAAAATAATTTACAACAACATCTTATATGGTTATGGAAAATGCCATGTTTTTCTTTAAAGTGATATTTATCATTTCCTGGTTGCAATATAATAGATTGCAGAATTAAATGAGAGAAAGGGTTCTAACAATGTGGACATTAGTTCATTCAATTCTCTCATCTTCAGGGAAATTAACTGGTTTAAATTTAAATATAATGACAATGACAAAGCAAACCACTTATATGAAGCTAGAAAACAACAACAACAAACCTTGCTTATCAACATTGGGTTTTGAAGGATCTTCAATAGGCTTATAAGCTACTTTCACCTAAACCAAAATGAAAGTCTGATGCATGGAAACAAAACAAAACAATGTAAGTTATTCCATGTGATTCTGATCCAGTCCATCACGTTTGCAAAGCAACATTCATTTCTGGCAAAGAGAGGTTATATTTGGGGCCTGCAATGAATAACAAGTAGATCAACACAAACACAAGCTATTGACTCAATGTCAAAAACCCTCTGCACTCTACCTCTCCTTTCTCAAGCACTCAGGGTGGGGGGAAGGTATTGGAGAAAAAAAATATCAACAGTGGATAAAAGTAATGAAAAATCACAAAAGAGCTTTTGAAGAATGCTTTGTTTAGATGAAAGTTATTCCAATGAACTTTGTTGAAGATGCTTTACACAACAATTTTGTCCTTTCCTGCTTTTTAAAGTGGAGTGAAACTATGGGATTGCTTCAGTTTGTGGCCTGAGAGTCAGAGATAAGGAATTCAAGGTGTGTGTGTGTGTGTGTGTGTGTGAGAGAGAGAGAGAGAGAGAGAGAGAGAGAGAGAGAGAGAGAGAGAGAGAGAGAGAGATGTGAACAGTATCACACAAGTATCTTGACCCATGTACTTGCATCAGCTGTTTTGATGCAAGTAGATGATTACAACTTTTATGTGATGATGATGTCACTGTGCACATGCCATTATTTTGGCATCATTAGTTTGCTGAAGATACTATGCACATTGCTTGCCTAGATCTTATTCACTATTTGGAATATGATATCCTATAGATAATCCCTGAAATAATGCAATCCTAACTTGTCTTCCCTTTTCTGGAATTAGTTCTGTAACCATGTATGGGAAGATCTCCATTGTCCTAGCTGGACCAGGTTGCAATTTATAGACACTATGCTTGGAGTATCTAAACACAAAAACATTAAATGGCTGTAGAATAAGTCATTTCCTACCTTTAATTCTAAACTGTGGAATATTCTATGGAAGATAAGGCACTGTATTTTTCATTTGCTAAAATCTTTATTTTTAGCAAGACATTTGGAAATTAATGCCGGTGATGGCAAGTTGTGCTCAGTCTCCTGGGTCATCTATAATAAGATTTCATTTTTATATTGATTGGTGTCTCATTAATTGTAGGTTTATTTTATTATCATTGTATTTTTTTATCCCTTAGAAAGCTAAGTCACATATATTTATACAAGGAAGGCACAATTAAATATGACAGCAATAAAGAAGGCTAATTTCAACTGCAGATTGAAGCACTTTTCGCATCCCCTGGAATGCTAGCCAGGTAAACAGGAATTTATAATAAAATTTAAAGTGCAAACACATTTATAATTGTCTGGGAACAGGTCCCACTGCACTTAGTTGGACTTAATTCTCAGGAAGTATGCACAAAACAGATACCAAGATGAATAAAGGTCTATTCAAATGCCAGACCAAACAGTGAATCTCAAGGAATGACAGAATAATAATATTGGAAGGGATCTTGGAGGTCTTCTAGTTCAATCCCCTGCTCAACCATTAGACAAATGGTTGTCCACTCTCTTCTTCAAAACCTCCAGTGATGGAGCACCCATAACTTCTGAAGGCAAGCTGTTCCACTGGTTGATTGTTCTCACTGTCAGGTTCTGGTTGTAGGTTGCTTCTCTTTTTGTTCATTTTCCATCCATTGCTTATTGTCTTGTCTTCTGGTGTTCTTGAATCCCTCTTCTTTGCGGCAGCCTCTCAAATATTGTAACACCACTATCATGTTAAAGCCCTACATGGCTCAGGGCCAGGTTATCTTCGAGACCACCTTCTACCGCATAGCTCCCAGCGACCGGTGAGATCCCACAAAGTTGGTCTCCTCCAGGTCCCGTCAGCTAAACAGTGTCGGCTGGCGGGCCCGCGGGGGAGGGCCTTCTCTGTGGCTGCCCCGGCTCTCTGGAACCAGTTACCTCCTGAGATCCGGACCACCCCCACCCTATTGGCCTTCCGAAAAGCAGTAAAGACCTGGCTTTTCCAGCAGGCCTGAGGCCGCGATCTCGTGGTTGTAATCTGCGAGATCCGGCCATGATGGGATATGCGTGAATTTTAAATTGTTTTAATGTTTAACGTTTTAAATGTTTTATTATTGATTAGGATGTTTTTAATGTGTTTATGATGTTTTTAATGTTTTTTGTTTGTTGTTAAGCCGCCCAGAGTCCTTTGGGAGTTGGGCGGCATACAAATATAATAAATATAAATATATAAATATATGTTACCCCTAGTCCTTCTTTTCACTGGACTAGACATACCCAATACCTTGATTAGATTCTATCCATTGTTTCTTGTCTTGCCTTCTAGTGCTATGGAAAATAATTTATAGTTCCTCATCTCTATGGCAACCCCTCAAATATTTGAACACTGCTGTCATGTCTCCCCTAGTCCTTCTTTTCACTGGACTAGACATACCCAATTCCTGCAAATGTTCTTCATTTGTTTTAGCCTTCAGCCCCCGCAATTGTCTTTGTTGCTCCTCTCTGCACCCTTTCCAGAGTCTCAACATCTTTGTTATAATGTGGTGACCAAAGCTGGATGCAGTATTCCAAGTGTGGCCTTACCAAAGCATTATAAAGCTGTAGTATCACTTCTCGTGATCTTGATTCTATCCCTCTGTTAATGCAGCCTAGGATTGCATTGGATTTTTTGGTAGCTGGAGCATATTGCTGCCTCATATTTGATTGTCCACTAGGACTCCAAGATCCTTCTCGCAATTACTGCTGTTGAGCTAAATTTCACCTACCTGTACATTTGGTTTTTCTTGCCTAAGTGTAAAACGTAGTGTAAAACTAAGTGCAAAATTCAAGCCTAGTTCTTTGTTTGTTTATGATACACCCAATCCATAGGCTATGGTCTCTGAATATAAAATTAAACAGTTTTACCCAACCCAAGACAAACATCACAAACCAAACGTCTTATTGGAATATGGTTGGTTTAACATTTGCATAACATTTAATAGATTTGCTAAATGTTACAGGTCCAGAATGCCTGCACATTTCTCCTGTGTCAAGAAAGCAGGTAGCAACCATCCCTCCTAATCAGCCAGAGGATCAATGAATCCATACTCCACTGCATTTACTGGTAAATAAGGAGGTAAAATAAAGATCGTTAGTTTCCATGCTTCTGTAACCTAACCTGTTTGTTCTTTTCAATAAATTTGGTTAATAAGACTCATCCATAATCTAGCTTTCTTAGTGGTGAAGGAGTCTGAGGCCTTGGCACATTGAGAAAAAGGAAGCAGCTGCATGAACCCCCAGGAATGAAAATTCCAAATATTCCATTACACACTGAAATGGGGGGAGGGGAGTGGGCAACAGTTTCTTTGTGCTATCAATCAATATTTTGAAATCATCTGAACATTCAGATTCATGTGGTATCATTTTGAATCACAGTGAGAATGTATCTGTACTCCTAAGCAATTCAAAATGCATATGGTTAGAAGAACCAGGCAAAGGCTAATGACTTTCTGACAATTGTTCCTGGAATCCCCATTTCCAATGAAATGTGGCAGGCAATTTTACCACTATCAAGTGTGCCTTTCTTTCACCAATCATTACTGTGACTTTTCCTCACAAAAGTGCCTCATAAACACTGTTAACATCTCAAAACAGGTTTGTAGACTGATATATTTGGAAGAGGCCATTTAAATGCAGACAAGTTCTGGAATTCAGGTTAAACCATTCCAGACGGTCTAGCCTTCATTTGAACAATCCGATTCAAGAGTGAGCCCACTTCTTTTCCGAATAATCCAGTTCTACTCCTGGGAATAGGGGAAAACTTTCTCCCATGTCATGATAAAATTTCCTTCTGTCTGTCTGTCTGTGTCTGGAATTTCAGACATATCAGGCAGGAATATATTAGTTAAAAAAAAGCTAATGATTGAAGATAAACAAGATCCAGGCAGAAGAAGAACATCATGGCTTCAAAATCTAAGGGACTGGTTTGGACAAAACTCAGCAGCACTTTTTCGCGTGGCTGTTGATAAAAATAGGATCACCAACATGATCGCCAATGTCGACTGACGGATATGACAGAAGAAGGAGGAGGAGGAAGAGGAGGAGGAGGAAGAGGAGGAGGAGGAGCGGGAGGAGGGGGGAGGAG
>QLTV01002421.1:941050-962791 GCA_003457575.1 Thermophis baileyi | reverse complement strand
GACGTTTCTGTTAAAACAATGCCGATCAATTTCCCATTTTCAAAGTTCATTAATTCAGAGTTAGACTAGCAGTACAAGTCAATGCATGTTTGCTTGGAGGCAGCCTTTTCTGAGGCCAGCAAGACTTAACAGTCTCAACAAAAAATATACATTTAAGGTTATAGTACCATTTCGCCTATTCCATGTGTATTCCCCTACATGTGTGATTTATGAAATGTTTGGTCTAGGACAGCAATCTGTTTTGATATGAGAGATTGCCTAAATGGTTTAATCATGTATTTCCTTACCAAATGGCGATAACTCTCTAACTCGGTGAACTAAGCCTGGACTGTTTGAGGCTACATCAATCCTCTCTCCAGGTTGACTGTGTCATGGACTCAGGCCCTAAATGAAATCAAATTTAGTTGATCTGCCTTCGGGCTTTTTAAAGTTCAAGATGAGAATCCATTACAGAGCCCTGCCATGGTTGAGAAAATAAATTGGTACCACAAACTCTCTTAATTAGCTATTGCTTGGAGCACCCAGAATAGAACTGGCATTGATAGAGGAGAGTATTTGTAGCACGGGGTTGAACTGCGGGGTCCTTGGTGCTCTCTGAGCCGGGTTGTTTTCTTGCGAATATTTCATTACCCAACTAAGTAACATCATCAGTACTAGTAGGGAGAGGAGGAGGAGGAGGAGGAGGAGGAGGAAGGGGGAGGGGGAGGAGGAGGGGAGGAGGGGGAGGAGGAGGAGTAGGAAGGGGAGGAGGACTAAGGGGGAGGAGGAGAGGGAGGAGGGAGGAGGAGAGGGAGGATGGGGAGGAGGAGGGGGAGGAGGAAGAGGAGGAGGAGGTGGTTTTGCAATGGTTGCTACATCCTGGAATCATGTGATCTTCATTTGTCACCTTCCCAGCCAGCTTCTGACAAGCAAAGCCACTCAAGGAAGCTGAACTCGCTTAACAGTCCTATGGTTCACTTAACAACTGCAGTGATTCATTTAACAGTCCTTTTCAAAAAGGTCGTAAAATCAGATATGACCAGGGGTGGGTTCTAACTTACCTCACTGCCGGTTCACTTCCTCCCGCGCCACGTGGCTGCGCCTTGTAGGCGCACGCGTGCTTTGTGCACACACGCATGCGTAGTGCCGAAAAATCAAAAAACTATTCCAAAAAAAAAAAAGCCAAATACAAGATGCCGACGCATGTGCAGTGCCGGAAACTCAGCTTCTGCGCATGCGCAGAAGAAAAAAAAATTAAAAAATTCCCCAAAAAAATTTTTTTCAAAAAAAAAATTCCCAAAAAAAGATGGCGGCGTCCACGGACCCGCACCGACCGAACCGGCTCCGTTACATCACCAGCGGGTTGCTACCGGTTCGGGTGAACCGGTCCGAACCGGGAGGAACCCACCTCTGGATATGACCCATTGAACAACCAAGTTGCTTAGCAATGGAACATCTGGTCTCAAATGTATTGTAAGTCAATTGTAATACATCAGGAATTTGATCTGAATAATCATTTATTTAGCACAAATTATAAGGACAGAGTAGACTGTCATCTGTGGCAGAGATAAAAAAAATCTAGGACAGCAACCATCATTGCTACCATCCTGATTTTTTTAACCCCTCACCCTCCTTATAGGGATACCCCCAATACCATGAAGAGATTGCATTGTTAAATTGCAGACATTCTTAGGAAGTTTCAGTATTGCTATTTGCATTTATAAACTATGCTAAGGAGGAAAACTATTTCAATGGCTGCATGTTAGACTGCATGTTATGTACATGTTATACGAAGCCTTTTAATGATACATTGGACCAATTGGAAACCTGCACATAGCAATAGCACTTAGACTTATATACTGCTTCATAGTGCTTTACAGCACTCTCTAAGCAGTTTACAGAGTAGTATATTGTCCCCAACAATCTGGGTCTTCATTTTACCGACCTCAGAAGGATGGAAGGCTGAGTCAACCTGGAGCCGGTCAGGATTGAACTCCTGGCAGCGGGCAGAGTTAGCTTACAATACTGCATTCTAACCACTGCACCACATAGGAACATGAAAACATTTCTTCTATACTCCTTCTCATATAAAATCAGCCTTCAGCAAAACACAAAGCTTCTTTGAGAACATTTCTCAAGAAAACCTGTAGAATTCCCACAGACCATGTAAGCTGTACAGCTCTTTTGTTTTGCATAGCTTTGACGAACTTGATTCTTCTACATTTATCTAATTCTGTGCTCTTGACTGCAGCCCTGTCAGCAAATAATTCCCAATACCCCATCTGGACTTAAAAATCAGTCTTTCAATTCATAGAAGGTCATGCACCTTGAATCTCCCAAACAAAATGTTTGTATGGCTATCAGAATTTCCTGTGTCAATAGGTATATAAAACAATTTATTTGCCACAATAGAAAGAAAATCTTGTGATTATATATTTGTTTCCTACAAATGCATACATACCGTTCTAGATAATTTGGCTGCTTCAAAGCATATTATAATCCACAGGGAATTTATCTCTTAAAACAGAAATTGTTTTAAAACTCTCAAAAATGGCTTTGCTGAAAGAAAAGAAAAAGAGCCACTATTTTATTGCAGACAGGAAGATAGCAATTATCTTGAGGCAAGCTGAGCATGTAAAATTGAATATGATAAAAAAAAATACCAAAGAATTCTGTTGAAAAAATAGAATAAAATACAATACAAAAATACAATATTTTTTTTTAACTTCTGATTTTTAAGAGATTTTTCTCCATAACTCCCATGCTTTACCCACCCTGCCTCCCTCCAAAACTGTTAGGTATAATAAATCTTAAATGGCCTGTCTTCAGCCTTCTCTATTAGAAATGATTAGAAAACACAACTTTTGGAGACTGAAAACTAAAACTAATTAAATGAATCTGAATGAAGAAGAGCTGTAGGGCCTGGTAAACCATATTATACTGAGCAGCGCTATAAATATCGTCTAACTTGTTTCACTAGCTATTAATTTTTTAATTGAATGGGTAGGAGGGAGATTACAATTTACCTTCCTTTCCTAAAACAGTATTTTTTTTTTTTTTTTTGCTTCTATCACTGTCAAGGCATTGCCAGCCATCTGTTCTGTAATTTGTTTCTAGCATCCTCTAGCATAAATAAATAGATGTTGTCTGCCTTTGCAATCGCACATCAGAATGATTTTATGCCTTTTTAAATGGCCATTTAGTGTGTTCTCATGAAATCTCAACTTCAGGATTGCCTGGCCTTTTAGCGATGGATGATCTGAAGAACCATATCAATCACAGAATTTCTGATCCTCTTTGCTTTTTTTTTAAATTATTATTAACTTGGGTGGAATTTAAATAATGCCAAAAATACCAGTCTCTCTCTAACACTTTTATATTGGCAATATATAATTATGTTGGGAATTTCCAAGTCTCCGTTCTACCTCACTTGTGATCATTGAAATAAATGACAGAAATTATAATATAGTGATGTGACAACACATTATATATTTATAGTCATTACTGGGAAAAGAAGCGAACAGATTTATCACACTTTTGCCATCTATATTTCTATGAAAATTTGTTTATGCCTCTTGAATATATTAATTGTTTTGCACATCTTTGCCACTGAGTGTTAGCAGAACGTCGTGGAGTCTGAGTGAACAAGTAACAACAAAGTTTGATACAGATTTGGTTTATTTCATAAACAAAATATTATAATAAAAATAATTGAAATGGGCTACTTCAATCAATACATTTCAGGGAATAATTAAGTAATTAACAGATTGCCCAACTGAAGATGTCAGTTAAGTAGTCATTGTTATACATCAAAACCAGAAATGTTAAAATACCATAGTATACCAATACCAAAACAGTACTTAACAGTAGTCAAAAAAGTAAAATCAGATTGATCTGGTAATGAAATAAAACAAGTCAGAATGATCAAGATGTTTAGTAAAGAATAAAGGTAAAGGTTTCTCCTGCCCAGTTGTTTCTGACTCTAAAGGTGGTAGTACTCATCTACATTTCTTAGCTGAGGGAGCCAGGATTGTCCAAAGATGTTTCCATTGTCATGTGGCCAGCATGATTACATGCCAAGGCACACAGAATGTTGTTACCTTCTCATCAAAGTGATACCTATTTATCTACTCACTTTTGCAAGCTTTCAAACTGCTAGTTTGGCAGGAGCTGGAGCAAGCTCTCACCATCTTGTTTGGTGCTCAGGTCTTGAACCTTGGCTGTCAGCTTTCCAGCTGAGAAGCTCAGCATCTTTAACAGCTGAGCCATTGTGCCCCTTAATAAAGAATGGAGAGTCTCTATTCCAAAGGAATATTTTTGGTGTTTCGCTTCAATAACAGCTGTTGGGAGGGCATTGAATCTAAACAAATTTCTATTTTGTTTCTTCTAAATTTTAAAAATGTTATGCGGCTAAGGCAGGGGTGTCAAACTCGTGGCCCGTGGGCCAGATGCATCACGCGCTGGCCATACCCATGTCCATTTTAGCGAAGGGGTAAAAAGTCATGATACGTCATGTGACGCTGCCGTGATGACACGAGTTTGACACCCCTAGGCTAAGGTATCTGGATGGTTGGAGAATGTGTGCACAGTGGCTCAAGAAGATGTTTCTAGGTGGAACTGATACATCTGTTTGCGAATCTAAATCTGTTGTTCGAGATCAACTAGTGTGTGTTCATAGTCCACCATGGCTATGAAAAGCCATAAAGTTGCATGGGTTGCCTGGTATCAGGAAGACTGGAAACTGTTGATAATAATTAAAAGTGCCAAACCAGCTAAAAAAAAATAGGAGAGCTTAAGCCTATAGCAGAAAATGAAAATCCAGGCAGAAGTTTCTATTTTAAGTGCACCAGTTTTACAGTAAAGCACCACATTTAGAACGCAGCCAAGTACTTGAAAAATAGATCTCAAAAACTTGGATTAATTTATTACAAGGAAAGGAATGACCTGTGCAGCCCAACTGAATGCTCAGATCTTAGCAGAAAAGACTTTAATTATTTCAGGTACCGGTATATACTGTGCTCCATGACAGAAGTAGAAAGCTTTAAAACCCAACACTGTTTTTGTTCATGGAAAAGAATCCCCAGATAATTAATTGATCTATTAAATAATTATTTTGCCCCTAGACATGTGCCTTAGGATGGTTAGCATAAGCCATGAGTGAAAGCAGAAGTCTCAGCTAATGTTCTTTTCCAAAGAGTTATTGTAAATAAAATATACCAGTGCATATACGTCTTTGAAATATTTAGGAATTAACGTTAATAGAATATTAATGCATTATTTTAAAATAACCTTTTTCCTATTTGAAAAAAAATAATAACTCAAAATGGAATTGAATTGAATAGTAGCTCAAGAAATACATTGGGTCAAATTTCAGCTGTTCAAATGGTGGCACTTTTGAAATTAAATTTCTTCTTCCAAGTCTTCCCAATTAGAATTTCAGATAAAAACTGTTTGCTTTAATGCTAAAGGGCACAGATACAGGGAAGATGGGAGATGCCATTTAATTTGTCTTATATAAAGACATAAATGTTTGTATGTTTTATGTTTTAAATGTTCTCACATAGTGCTTGCATGTGATTCCTGTTTTTGTTCTTGGGCTGTTGAGTCTTTAGATTAGCCTAGGATACAGTTTGTTGATTTATTAGCTACCAAAAAGCCTAGGGATTTCACTAATCTGTTGCTAGTTTCTGATTCCAAATGTGTATAAAATTATTTATAAAACAAAAATAACTCAGAACAAGATCTAGTGACCTACTTGCCTCTCTTGCTTCGGCTAAAGTTAGAGTTCAAAACTCTGCCATCCAAAAACAGTGTGTAAATTGGATTAAGGGGTGAATGGGAAAAGCACTCTCAGTTGCTCAATGAGAGAAAAATTGATACGTATCTCAAGTTTGTTTTTTGTTTTTTTAATCTGGATAACCCAACTACTTGAGGTATGTTTTATCTAATAAAAGAGAGGATGTGTAGGGTTGGATTACAGAGTCCTTGGTGTTTATTTGTAAACATTTCATTACCCAACTAGGTTAGATAATCCATCCCAAAGATGAAATTCTCAGAATCCCACAAATGCTGCTCAGCTTCCAAAATTTTGTGATTTGGTTAACTAATAGTATTCTGATCCACAAGGGAAAATATCCCTGTCACTGTATCTCATACTTTTCCTTCTTCACTACAATATTTTAGAAAAATTGTGAAAGCTCTAGATTGAGTTGTTTTGTTTTGTCATTGTCACACTGCCCGTGTCTGCATTGCTGTGGAATTCCTATAGAAATCAAACAGAACCTAAGCAATACAAAACATCTGGAACAGAAACACAAGGGATTGGCTTGAGAGATTGAACGTGTGTTCTGTTTTTTTCTGAATTATTACATTCCCTAAAGTTCAGCCAAATGCAGCTCATGCTCTAATACAGGGGTGTCAAACTCGATTTCATTAAGGGCCGCATCAGGGTTGTGTTTGACCTCGGGGGCTGGGGTGGGCGTGGCCAGGGTGGGCGTGGCCAGCTTGACATCACTCATGTTGGGAGCGCTTGTGGTTGCCCTAGCACTCTGCCAGCAAAAATAGGCTCCTGTTTTCGGCCGCGATGGCCTCCTGCAGCTCTCTGCCAGTGAAAACGGAGCTTGGGTGGATCGCACGTGCCCCTCCAGGCTCCATTTTCACTGGCAGAGGCACCGTGGGCCAGTCCTTTGCTGTTTCCAGGGTGGCCCTGTGGGCCAGATCTAAGCACCCCGCGGGCTGGATTCGGCCCCTGGGCCTTGAGTTTGACATTCCTGCTCCAATACATAGATGTGTATCTATCAATACTCTAATACAGCGGTTCTCAACCTGTGGGTCATGACCCCTTTGGGGGTCAAACGACCTTTTCACAGGGGTCGCCGTGCGTGCTAGCCTGCCATCTTGGAAATGCTCCCAGTTCGGCCGTGCCTGTGGGTCGCCGGATAGCCGGTAGCCACGGAAGCGGGAGACTTCGCCCACCCGCCCAGATGCCGCCATTTGGGTTCTTTGGGGCCACCCCCCCTTTGTCACCCCATCGCGCGGGGGGGGGGGGTGGGGAGGGGGTCGCGGCGGCGGGGCGGGGGTCGCAGGGGGTTGCGGCATTAGAAAGGTTGAGAACCACTGCTCTAATATTCTCCTTTATAGTACCCATGTCTAGGCTAATAGATGTTTTGTCAGTGTACAGTATATGTTGCTGTGACTTCTTCTAAAATATGAAAATCTCACAACTCTTTTCCAAGCTTTCATAAGTTTCCACTCGGACTACTATATTTCATTTTTGGTGATGTTTTAAAGGTACTTCAGATTCTTCAATTTAGGCATAATACTGTCCTCCAGTTCTTGATGCATTGTGAAGAAATTACAATGTTGATAGTAAAAGATCACATATTTTATAGTGCTCAAACAATAACAAAAATCTATAGCTTTTTACTGCAGCTACTGCAATAACAAATTACAATTTATTGTGATACTTTGCTGGTATAAAATGATTTATTCAAGATTTTATCAGTCCAAGTTTAAATAAACAAAATAGTAAAATACCCTATTCTATGTACTGTAAGAGTTTGTTTGTACAAACTGTGGAGCAAATACAGACAATGTACTAAATGTATCATGTGGCCAAGGAAACATTTTTGAATAATCATGTTGTACTTCTATTCCACAAAATTCATTCATGGTAGCAGAGTAGAACTAGGTGATTCTTTAAAACAAAGCAAGACCACTTTATAATCTCCCCAATTTCACTCCTTCTAAATAAAGATACAAATAAATTCTTGTAAATCTAATGTGAAGCAGGGATTTTCTCCAATAACGGAGAATATTTGTAGCTTAGGGTTGAAATGAGGGGTCCTTGGTGCTCTTTGAGCTTGCTTGTTTTCTTGCAGATGTTTTATTACCCAAACTAGGTAACAATATCAATGCTGAGGAGTGCGGTTTGCTGTCAATTCATATTCTAGTGGCTTGCCCTGTCAGTGTTGGTGCAGATGGTTTTTTAGAGCACCAAGAATCCCTCAAGGATTTTCTGTTGATCTCAAAAACAAATATTTTTTTTCCCCAAGTTCATAATTTCTCTCCACTTGAAATTTTGCTTGTCTTCCAGGATGCCAATAACATTTGTAGAAAATAGGCTGCCAAATTTGCTTTAAAAATACTGACCAATTTATAGGAACAGTCAATAAAATGAATATAGTTAAATCAGAAGCAGAAACTTAATGCAAAGAAGTGACAGACTCTAAGAGAGAGACTCAGAATAGCAGTTTAACAGAGTTGGAAGGGACCTTGGAGGTCTTGTAGTCCAACCCCCTGCACAAGCAAGAGACCCTATACCCTATTCAGACAAATAGCTGTCCAATCTGTTCTTAAAAGCCTCCAGTGATGGAGCACCCACAACTTCTGAAGGCAAACTTTTCCCCTGGTTGATTGTTCTCACTGTTAGGAAATTTCTCCTTAGTTCCAGGTTGCTTTTCTCTTTTATTAGTTTTCATGCATTTCTTCTTGTCTTGCTTTTGGTGCTTTAGAAAATAAGTTGATCCCCTCTTCTTTTGGCAGTCCCTCAAATATTGGAAGACTGCTATCATGTCACTAGTCCTTCTTTTCACTAGACTAGACAAACCCATTTCCTGCAACCGTTCTTCATATGTTTTAGCCTCCAGCCCCCTAATCATCATTGTTGCTCTTTTGCACTCTTTCCAGAGTCTCTACATTTTTTTAATAATATGGACACGAAAACTGGATGCAGTATTCCGAGTGTGGTCTTACTAAAGCTTTATAAAGCAATACTAATACTTCACCTGATCTTGATTCTATCTCTCTGTTAACTCTGGAGAGACAGTGAAGCAAAACCTGATAGGAATGGTTTTGAAATTTAGTAAAACAAAGACAGATCTAGAGAAAAAGTCTAGATTCCAATGGAATCTTTAGAAATACCAATTATGTGATAAATTATTTCACCAAAGTAGGCCAGCCTGGCAAGTCACTAGGAATTTTGCAACTCTATAAAAATCTGGTATTCAGCTTTTTTAGAATCTATATACTAAATTATAGTATTTTGGTATGCAATTAAGCTTTTTAAAATAATCAAAGTATATATTTAATTAGTATATTATATATCATTCTTTAAGTAGGAAGTTCAACGTTAAGTTGCCTGATTTAATTAGATTGTCCAGAGAAAGGAACATAATTCATTGAGGTATCCACAATAGAAATCAAATATGTATTGTAGAACATTATGCTCTTTACTAGTGCATAATGAATAACAGCTGCTGCAAAAAAGAAGAAGTGCCAAATGAAAATATCTCAACAATTGGGTTACAGCCCAATTTGCTTTGTTTTCTCAACACCGTTTCCTTGTTTTAATTTTACGACCAAAAGCTAGAGATCATAAAATGCAGCTGCATTTTAAAACAACGAAGATTATGACAGGTTTTTTTAAGAGGTGGTCCATTCGTGGAGATAATGCAATACAGTGGCAGTTGAAGAAAAAAGCTGGGAGCATTTCATGAAAGATTTGTCATGGCTACTTTGAACACCTTCCCAGATTTTCTGGGCCCAAAGATATTTTTGCTTTTCTTTGCTGCTTTTTCTTTGGCGAGGGAATTTTTCAGAAGACTATAAGCTCAATTGTAAATATTGTCTGCTAGAATAACCCTGCCTTAAAGTATATTCCCAGGGCTAGTTCCCTAATAGTTAATAGTTCTTGACATTAGAAATTAAGTTATTTTATGCTACTCTGGCTCATTTTATACATAACTGAATATGCAATTTTCAGAACAGCAGATAATTATAATTTCATTCACTCATTTTTGAATTTTAACCTTTTTAAAAATTTGATCTCAGTTGGTTCCTTAACTGGGAGGGAGAAAGGGAGAAGATAAAAAAGTTTTAAATAAAACTAAGAGGGTGTTTCTTTAAAGGCTTATATGTTACATTTTTCAGTTTAATTTTGTTAAGAAAGGTGATACAAAATCACGCAAAACAATATAAACAGCAATAAATAAAATAAAATCCCAATGAGCAGAGGACAACAAAAGGCAAATTCATTAATACTGATAGTGACAAAATCTTACCGAGAGCTGCCAAGCTGATCTGTAAGGCAAAGAAGAGGATAAACTTGAAAAATGTTACCACTAGAGAGTTATTTTATTTGGATCAAACTCTGCCTAAATGGTATCTGAAGGCTTGCTGGAGGGAAGAATGTGCACTAATCTTGGGAAATATGTTTCATGTATTTATATTTGTATTTTACGTCTAATGTACAAATGTCAAAACAGAAAGAGAGAATGAGAGAGAGGATAATGCGCCCTTCTAGGATCATATTCCCAAATCAAATAGACCATTTCTGTAGTAGATTTAAATAATTTACTATAGACTTAGCCACAATAATTCATTATCTGCATTTGCTAACTGATCCCGAGCCACCAAGAGTTCAAGGCAGAATTAAATTTGAACCAAAGATGCAATGGCTCACTGTCTTAGCTGTCACAATGCAACAATATCACTGTTCAATTGGGTTATTAACAACATAATATTATTCAGGTTTACTCAAGGCTGTTTGAAAGAAACTCGTGTTTCTAATAATTCCTTCATGGTGAAACAGGATGCTAATTATCTGGATTCAATTAAAGCAATTTTGCCTTATTAATATATCTCGGTATAATAACAAACCTAATTTATTTGGCATTACACTGCAGTTTACAAAACGTGGGGTGGATCAAATGCAGACCTCCACACTTACAGATTCTAAGGAAGTTTCTGGGAGCATAATCTCTTTGCTCCCAATGATTGTGATGTGAATTAGAACTTCTGTGCTGTCATTAGCTTTTTTAAAAAAATAGGGCTGTGGGAAATTGCCACCGTTGGATTTAAGCCTACCTGCCTGTTCCAAATAATATAGCAATAGCACTTAGACTTATATACCGCTTTACAGTGCTTTACAGCACTCTCTAAGCGGTTCACAGAGTCAGCATATTGCCCCCAACAATCTGGGTCCTCATTTTACCCACCTCAGAAGGATGGAAGGCTGAGTCAACCTTGAGCCGGTGAGATTTGAACCGCTGAACTGCTAAACAGTCAGCTGAAGTAGCCTGCAGTACTGCACTCTAACCACTGCGCCACCTCGGCTCTTCTAATATGTCAAGGGATTACCCAGCAGCTGTCCAGATGAAGTCGGAGACACTGACACAAGCTTGTAGTCTCTTATATAAATATAAATATATTTCACATTCAAATTTACAGCGGTCTTTGTCATCATCCACAAAAGGAAGAAAATAAAATAGTCAGAAACACAGGAATATCACAGGGTAAATCTAAAACAGGATACAGAACACACAGAAGAAAAAGGAGGGGACAAAAAGGAAACTCCCCCTTTATACTTACAGCAACCAATCATAGCATAGATTGCATCATGCATGAGACAGCACATTCTAATTAATCAGGTACGGTACAATTCAGGGGTAGGTTCCACTTACCTTCCCTACCGGTTTGCATCGCGATGGAAGTGCATGTTTTGTGCACGCGCGCCTATGTCACGATGCGGAAATGACCCTCTGCGCATGCACAGAAGCCTCTGCACAGAGGGTTCTTTTTCCAGCTGCGGCGACCGGAGAACCGGTTCAGGGGCGTGGACAGCCGGCCATCGCTGCCGGTTCGGCGAGTGGATGCAATTTTCCGCTACTGGTACGGGAGAACCAGTCCGAACCGGCAGCAACCCACCACTGGTACAATTGTATGTTCTGGCCTATTGTACACTTTACTGTTCCAGCTACTAAATTCAATATCCTAACATAATATAATTCAGAAAGATGAATGTGTGCATTTGTCCACTCATTTAATATAGCATGTAATTTTTCTCGTCAATAACAAACTAGCAAATATGATTGTGTGTAAACTTTTTTCAGGTAGCATGAGAAAAATAATATACTGTACTGAAGGCATTTATAAATATCCCAATAGGAGATTGTATAGTTCTGAACATTTATATATGTTCTGTGATGAATATTAATTTAGTTAACATGGGCATAAAAGTAATTTTCACCTTATCACAAATTCGTAATGCAATTCATATGTCAAACTTCAAGCTTGGCTATTGATGTTCAACCTTGAAACAAATTATTTCTTTTTTTAAAATATTCCAAATATTAAAGATTTTTTTATAGTTTTTTAAAAAAAGAAAAGGTGAAAAAGAAGGAGCTAGTAACAAGATAATTTTATATATACTGTATAAGTATTAAATATCATAATGATTCAACTGAAAATCAAGGGAAAAAAGGTGGGTTCCATTTGATTTTGACTAAATGGGCTATGCTAAACTATTCATTTTTCTTTGTAGGTTTTTAAAATATATAAAGATGCCTTATTAAAGAAAACATGGTTTAATAAATTGTGGCTTAGAGTTATGTGTGAACCAAGTCTCAACATAAACTCCATCATAAGAGTGGACATTTTCTCCTGAAGAACTTATTTTATACATGTATATACATTTTATTTTAGAAAGTACAAAAATTATGTCAACATATTTTCATTTTCCCCATTGAATATCCATTCAACCAGATCAGGGAATATTTGCCCCTAAATTCCTGAAGACCTGGCTTTTCCCCCAAGCAATGGGATAGGATTAGATGACTGCCCCTTCAAAAGTTTGTCTTGGTGCCAGGTTTTTGTTGTTTTTAATATATTTAGTTTTATAATTTTAATATGACTTTTATGTAGTTTTAACTTTTGATTGGGAGCCATTTATATTTAGCTATAAGGTAAAAACCTATATATACAAGTTTAAATAATTTCAATAAATATATCATAAACATATATCATACAACATACATTATGCATTATGCATTATGCATCGTGTGTCATGTATTGTATCATATCCCTGGATGGATGAAATAGCTACCCAGTTTATCTGTTTCTAATGTTGTTCCTATGATACTTAATAATGCAGTTTCTTTCAAGGTGACATTATAATATCAATCACATGCTTACTGTGCTTAACAAAACTCTGATATCTTCTCTGATTAGCTAGTTGTTTCTGCATCAGATTCACTCCAGTCAGAGAAAATGGAAGTGTCAAAACAAATGGACTTGATTTTCCAAATCATCGAATTAGATCAAATTGATGAACTAAATTGAATCAGTGATTTGATTTGGGTCAACACCAATCCCTACAACCTTACTCTCTACCAGAAATCTACCTCAGCAATAGTGTCCATGTGCACCAAGCTTTGAAGGAGTACTTTCAAAATATATGTAGTCATAGCATATATTTTTTCTACTTTGCATATGATCTTCCTTTTTGCTATAACTATAGGGAATGTTTGGGAAGTGTTTTTAGCAGAAATGTCAGTGAAAATTCAAGGGATACATATATATAAGATGGAAGTTAGCTTCTTTATCATTTTTTTTCTCCTTTCTTGTATCCCTGGAGGCTTCAAATGAACTTTAGAAGGAAAACACATTTACTTTCAATTACCTATTTACTCCACAAAGAGTGACAGCTTGATTGCTGAAAGGGCAAAGATAGGCAGCCAAGAAGACATTTTTTTAAATGTTCTGTAACTCTAACAGATAATTTCTTATATCTTGCTTCAGGTTAGAAGTGTGCACATTATTTGCTTCTTAGTTTTGTCATATTCTTTCCTTTTTAAACATTATGCATTTGTTGGGATGCTGAATAATCATTTCTTTTTCATTCTGGCAGTTTTGGCAAACTGGGAGGAATGAGGAACATAATACAAGACTGTTGGAAATAAGCAATAGACATTGTTTACTTCAGAAATCGTGTAGTGCAGAAATGGAAAACATGAACGTTCCTAAAGAAACCTGCTGCCTTCATTACCTCATTTCTCTAGCGGAACATACTGCTAAATTTCTTCTAACATCATTTCTCTATCTCTATTTCGTCCCCCCCAAAAAAGCATGTACAGCAACATTGGGGTGTAACCAGGTGATGGTACAAACCACCTAACGGTACAAGTACATGCTGTACAAACATCACCACAAAAGCAACAATTACATTGTTTCCCTAAATTATGCTATGATGTCAAGGAATAAGTGGTCATTTATGAGTACAATAGAATGGTCTACAAAAAAAGATGCTTGCGTGTACAGTACTTTATTGTACATGCAAAGGCCAAACTTTGCACTATTGAGGTTCTCAGTCATGGGACATTCATAAGTACAGTTCTAGAAGCAAAGTGTCCCTTGCTGTATACAATTGTGCTATCCTCTGGTCCATTGGTTATTTGCTAGCATGACAATATGGCTTCCCGAAGAAAGAAGTGGGTCACTGAGACTTATGTGGCTTCTATTTGTTATTGGGATGATCTGATTGGGGCTACAGAATTCATTACATTAGTTATAAGGAGTTATACAGGGTTATTCAGGAGAATATTCATTCATTCATTCATTCATTCATTCATTCATTCATTCATTCACTTACAAGGCACCCATCTCACCAGAATATATCAGTGATGGCGAACCTTTTAGGCACCGAATGCCCAAACTGCGCGTGCATGGCCAAACTGAAAGGTGCGTGCATGCGCAAACACGTGCATGTGTGGACATGTGCATGTGCATGCATGGACATGTGTGGACATGCATGGACATACGCATGCACATGTGTGGACATGTGCAGACATGTGTGAATGTGCACATGTGCGGACATACGTGAATGTGTGCATGTATCAGGGGTGGATTCCTCCCAGTTCAGACCGGTTCTCCCGAACCGGTAGTGGCCTGCTGGTGATGTCACGATGACATCACCAAACTGGATCGGTTGGTACCGGTCCATGGGGGGCGCCAACTTTTTTTAAAAAATTTCCTTCTGAGCATGTGCAGAAGCCGACTTCTGGCACTGCATGCGGTCGCAATCTTTTTTTTTGGCTTTGTTTTTTTTAAGATTTTTTGTTACTGCGCATGCATGCACGTGCACGTGAAGCGTGCACGCGCGCCCACGCAGCACAGGAGGGAGCGAACCTGCAGCGAGGTAAGTTGGAACCCACCCCGGCATGCATGGACATGTGTGCATGCGCAGCAGAGACCTGAAGACCAGCTGGCCAGAGGGAGGCGGGGCATCCCAACACCGGCAGCGCGGCAAGAGGTAAGATCTTTTTTTTTCGTGAGCTTCTGTTTCGTTGTTTGCAGGGAAACAGAAGAAATGCCACAGAGATCTGACCTGGGGGGACAGCGCGCATGCAAGCAGAGAGGGCTCTGCATGCCACCTCTGGCACGCGCACCATAGGTTCGCCATCATGGTAATATATAATGAGCAGACATTCAGTGGGAACAATAGTTCCAATGATGGGAAAAGATATTGAAAACAACCAAAGTCTAAATGTATATACATGTAATCTAGCATGAGCATGAATTTAATAATGATTAATACAGTTAGCAATAGCAATAGCACTTAGACTTATATACCACTTCATAGTGCTTTACAGCCCTCTCTAAGCGGTTCACAGAGGCAGCATATTGCCCCCAACAATCTGAGTCCTCATTTTACCCACCTCGGAAGGATGGAAGGCCGAGTCAACCAGTTAATAAATAGTAATTGGAAGTTGGATAGCATATGAATTTAATAATTTAATAATGATTAATACAGTTAATAAATACCTTCCTGCTCTTTTCCTGAAGAAGCTGGTCCATCGTTTAAAGGAGGAACCAAGCAACCTAAGTACAGCAGTTCTAAAGATGAAAAGGCCCCAAAGTCAGAAAATAGAGAGATAAAGTATCTGCACATTTGACAGAAGTCTCCTTTTCTTTTATCTGACACTACTGAGTCCTTTCAAGGCAAAACTTCTTGTGTCACTGTTCTTCAAGAAGTGTTTGCTGTATTTTCAGTTAAATAACTTCATAAAATAAAGATACCTTTGAGATTTAATTTGGGGAACAACGGCATGGGAGAACTCTAAATTAATCTGAAACCTGAAGCAAAAAAAAAGAGGTGCTTGTGAATTTCATACTACTCCTTTGCATTTTTTACCCTTCCTACCCCCACCCGACCCCTTAAGAAAATCACAGATATGTGTCTACAACTGAGTTTCAGGTTGTTGAGGTTTGGCAGATGTTTTGAACAATTGCAGGACTCTGCACATATGCTAAGAGTGCTCAAAGATAGCTTGTTCCTCATCCATTTCACTTCTCCTTTTCTTAATGTGTTTTGCGATATAGAGAAAGACAAGTGGCAGAATCAGATACATCCAAAACCCCATGTTTGCTCGTTTATCTTTCTCCCCAATGTGTAGAATTCTTAGGGATGTTTCGAGGTCATTTAATTGGAAGTGTTCCAGTTCTGCAGGAAATCATAGTAGTTGTGAGAGAGAACTGCACACGTTGTGCAGCCCTCTATGGAACTTAAAAATTTCTAGCAGGGAAAGTGTTATTTGTGCCTGAAGTTGTTATTTTTGCTTACTATTCTTGAAAAGGTGGATTTTTGCTTAGGTGTAGGCATCTAAGCTGGTAATGAATTCCACATCCTTCTCAAAAGTCTCCCCGTATGTTTAGTGCTTCAGTCTATAGATAGTCTATAGAAGAGAATGTCAGTGTATAAGAAAATAGGATGATAGACGGATGAAACTAGAAATATTGATATAAGATGATAGATATTAAGAAGAAAATGTACGTAAGACTTAGAAGAGTAAGAGTAATAAAAGCAAAGTATATACGCTGATACGGTACGCTGTAAAATAATGCTATATGGTATGTGACGTTATGTTCTGTCACATTTTGTTGTTTTTTTGTATTTGTGGTTGTTTTTAATGTTGTTTTTAAAAGTGAAAATTGTTTAATAAAAACTATTTAAAAAAAAAGAAATTATGAGTTGGGATAGCCATAACAACAAGTCAGCCAATGGGAACTGTTTGGTGACTAAGAATTATTTACTTGTGTGCTGGTTGGATTGCTGTAAACTCTTACAGAGAAGCTATACATTTCCTGGGGAACACAGCATATTCTGGCATAGCCTGTCTGAAAATTGCAGTTCCTACATCCTGTCAAAAAACATCATGGTAAACTGAAGAGGAAGAGCCACCTCACTTGCTGTCCATCCAAGAAATTTGCCTCAATAGAGACTGCAAAGTAGTTAATTTTCTTTTTCATATCAACCACTGTTGTAAAATAGAAGATAGTTCATGGTTGTGACTCTTTGTCGATAATGAGCTTGGTTCCTGCCAATTCCACTTTTAAATATGGCTCTTGCTGATTCAAGGTATATTTGCAATTTGGGCTTACCACCTCTTTTTGTCCTGATTTGGTGTTCACTTCTAGAGTCTAGCCTTAATGACATGTTTACCCACTAATGTATTATAGTTATATTACCATTTTTTTCTGTTATCTATTCTATTTCATTAACTGTGTTTTGGTAGAGAAACTAGTATAACCATTTGCAGTTGAATAAGTAACAATATAACACAAAACCACAGTATGCATTTTTGTGTCAGCTTCACGTAATGGGAAAGGTTTGCCAGCCAACTACATGTATTTTCAATGGGGAAAAAATGTTTTCTATTGCTTGCTGGCATTTTCTATTAAAGGTGTTATAGAACTATGTGTTTTCTTGCTTATTATTCCTTTCTGGTGTGAAAATGACACTTTAAATGTCATGATATTGCTAAACAAATTTGGCCTGCATCTGGCTGTGTTCTTGACAAAAATGAGTAATATAGTTGGCATTAGAAGAATTGCCAGCTGATTCTACTTCTTCCAAATGTTTGAGGCAAATTTGGAATTACTTGCCTGAAGCAAATGTAGATTCAGACTTGCTCTGAGTTTGGTGGCATATAAATTTAAATAAAAATCATCCCCGAGTAAAGTGTGTTCACTGGAATATTCTGCCCTATGAACAATATGATGAGAATTAGTACCCAAACCAAATCAGTTATCACTTGGATCAACGAGGATCACACTAGGCCAGGGGTGTCAAACTCAAGGCCCGGGGACCAGTTCCAGCCTGCAGGGTACTTCGATCTGGCCCACAGCGCTGCCCTGGAAACACGTGGCCCTCCCGAGCTTTGTTTTTGCTGGCAGAGGGTTTCAGGAGACTGTGGCAGCTGAAAATGGAGCTCGGGAGCCCATTTTCACTGGCAGAGCACTCGGGCCACCACAGGCGCCCCCGACACGAGTGACGTTGAGCTGGCCATGCCTATCCTGGCCCCGCTCAGCCCGGCCCATGGAGATCAAATGCAACCCTGATGCGGCCCTTAATGACATCAAGTTTGACACCCCTGCACTAGGTGTTTGAGCTCCTAGACATTTGCATTCTGGACCAGTTGTAATTTCTGAATGCTATTTGAAATCTTTAAAGCCCCATGTAAATTGTATTGCAGTAGTCTAAGCAAGGATGAGTGGTTGTAGTCATGTCCTCCTATACCAAGTAAGGCTACAATTGGTGCACTAGCCAAAGCTGCTCAAAAGTTCCTGCAACCGCATTCTACACCCTGGAGTTCAAGCAGGAGCCATGTCTACAAGGACTCTCAAATCACAATTCTGCTCCTTCCCAGTTAATGCTTGCCTTTCAGAGATAACAGTGGTATCTGTGGAAAACTGTGATGTACTGTGATCTACTCTGATGATTACTGTGGAAAACTTGTGATATACTGTGTCACGTGAAGTATTAGTACCACTTTATAAAGCCTTAGTAAGACCACACTTAGAATATTGCATACAGTTTTGGTCGCCATATTATAAAAAAGATGTAGAGACTCTGGAAAAGGGTGAAGAAAAGAGCAACAAAGATAATTAGGGGGCTGGAGGCTATCTAGCCTAGGGAAAAGAAGGAATAGGGGGGCATTGTAGTAGTGTTCTGATATTTGAGGGGCTGCCACAAAGAAGGGGAGGGATCAATCTATTTTCCAAAGCAACAGAAGGCAAGACAAGAAATAATGGATGAAAAATAATCAAGAAGAGAAGCAACTTAGAACTAACACTTAACCACAGACCCACGGTCATAGTGACCACAACAGTTTTCCAAAATGTTCAGAACACCCCTATTTTTAGAAATGGACCGTTCTGGTTGCGAATAGCTTTTGTTTTCCCGCCAGTAAGAGTGTATGCAGCATGGCTCTTGCATGAGTTATTTGATGTTTTCTGTAGCAGCATTTGAATTCGAGTTGCGGTCATTTTGACCGCAGATCTTTGTTAACATATATATTTTTATAATGTCAGGGCCACGTTTTCCACCAAAAGGAGTGCGATTTGGTGATCCAAACTTTGAAGAAACTGATCTAACATGGTATGAAGAAGCAGTGAGTGATCTGAGTGAAGTGGAATCGGATTGTGATGAAAATTTTGTAATGGACGATGAGGAACCCGCCACCGCTGCCGATTCTGACATCAGCAATGATGAAGCCCCCGATGAAATTGATGACCAGATACAATCTACGTTGTGCAATAATTTATATGGCAAGAACAAATTCAAATGGTCTTCTGCACCTTTTGGAAGCAATAGATCCAGAACCACTAGTCACAATATCGTACCTGGACTACGGCCAGCAGCTAGAGCAGTCATTATGATGTCTGTAATAGCGTAGCTGAAATAGTATAGTGAATCTGTGGTTAAGGGCTAAGGAGAAATTTCCTAAGAATGAGAACAATTAACCAGTGGAATGGCTTGCATTCAGAAGTTGTGGGTGCTCCATCACTGGAGACTTTTAAAAACAGAGTAGACAGCCACTTGTCTCCAATGGTATAGGGTGTCCTGCTTGAACAGGGGGTTGGACTAGAAGACTTCCAAGGTCCTTCCAACTCTGTTATTCTACTGTTCTGTAATAATAATTTTGTCCTGCCTGGGTTCAACTTCAATCTGCTCTTTCCCATTGAGACCTATTTCAGACCTGTAATCAGTGTCTTCTTTGGTCTTCTGTCCTTCATTGAATTTAGAAATTGTAGCTCTAGAAATGTAAGGTGTGTGCATTAACATCAGTTATATAAATAGTCATGTGTACATCTTTCAAATATTCCAGCAGCTGAGGATTTAAATATTTACTTTTTTTAAGAATAAGAAAAAAGATTTTTACTATTCCACACATCTGAATTACAGGAAAAAGTAAAAGATCTTCAAAGGAAGAGAAAGTTGCATTGCGACAGGGTAATGGTTTTTTGCCTGTGGGATTATTGTTTTTTTTTTTAAACCATGGTAATGAAACCATTAATTTAGCTTCTAAGATGCAGGGTAATTTTCCTAGACAGTATATTGATTGCTACAGTCAAAGAGCTCTTAAGGCTGCAAATTTCATGACCTATGAAATCCTTTCAAGAGCTTCACCAAATAGGCAGAAGGATATGTTTCATCATAATCATAATTGTTCTTGTAACATTTGTAGAGAGATTCCCCCCCCCCCAAAAAAAAGGCGTATAAAAATGCCACATAAAACTGAAAATGTAATGGGTGAAGCTTTGGATGTGTCATAAGAGCCATGAAAATTTTATGCATGAATTGTAACATGAAGATCTGTTCCAAATGTAGAAGCTTTAGATTAGTTTAAAGCTTCCCCCTGTAGTGGTTACCAACTGGGTCTCTTTTCTGCCAGTCCTATGTTGTTAACAATAAAGGAGAATATTTTGTAGCTCATGGTTGAAATGGGGGGTCCTTGGTGCTCTCTGAGCTTGCTTGTTTTCTTGCCGATGTTTCATTACCCTAACTAGATAACATCATCAGTGCTAGAAGGGAGTAGGGTTTGCAGGAAGGAGGAGGAGGAGGAGGAGGAGGAGGAGGAGGAGGAGGAGGAGGAGGAGGAGGAGGAGGAATTCCAGTGAAATTTCATGGAAACCCTGAAATAATAAAGTGATATCATTTGTTTTAAATAGGATCCCATGGTAGCTGCTTTAGTACTGAGATGCTGTGTTCACGTTTCACATTAAGTCATCGACTGTGGGGTCCTTGGTGCTCTCTGAGCACTGATGATGTTACCTAGTTTGGGTAATGAAACGTCCACAAGAAAACAACCAAGCTCAGAGAGCACCAAGGTTGCCTATGATGTGGAGTTTTCTCCTTAGAATGGATGAAACTTTATTACAAAATTACGCACCTTTTTAACACCCATTATTCTGCAGCATTCCTGAATGCCTCATCCCCCTTGAAAGGAAGAAACCCACGTATGTGAAGTGAGAAACAAAACTGACAACCTGCTTGAGTGTCATTCTGAGATTTCTGAAGAACAAAAGGTTCACAATCTGTCTGACTCTTGACTTGATGCCTAAGCGTTGGATGGTTTATCCAGTTCCTCTGGAACAATAGACGGAAGAACCGTCTGACTCCTTTTTGTGATGTTACAAACAAAAAGAGGGATCTTGTTAAAAGAAGGGCATTGGGGTCTGTCCCTGGTTATCTGTTAGTCGGTAGTTAAATTTTTTCATTCATCGGCTATAGCTTGTTTTAATATTTTTGCAAGCTGATAAAGAAACAAGCAGAGCCATAATCAGCCTAAAGAAGTGAGATTATTGGGTGGGTTAAAAATAATAGTCATGATTAGAACTGCAATTATAATAACTGCAGGTCCAAACTACATGCACAGGAAATAGCTGTGCTCATAATGAGCTCAATCAGTGTTGAAAACTCACAATCACCTCTGCACCTCTCTCTCTCTCTCTCTCTCTCTCTCTCTCTCTCTCTCTCTCTCTCTCTCTCTCTCTCTCTCTCTCTCTCTCTCTCTCTCTCTCTCTCTCTCTCTCTGTATCTCTCTCTCTGTGTATCTCTCTCTCTCTGTATCTCTCTCTGTATCTCTCTCTCTCTCTCTCTCTCTCTCTCTCTCTCTCTCTCTCACCCGCCCTCCCGGGGGC
>QLTV01002421.1:899935-930300 GCA_003457575.1 Thermophis baileyi | reverse complement strand
TATTATCTATCTATCTATCTATCTATCTATCTATCTATCTATCTATCTATCTATCTATCTATCTATCTATCTATCTATCTATCTATCTATCTATCTATCATGTTTCCCCGAAAATAAGACCCTGTCTTATATTTTTTTTGAACCCTGAAATAAGCGCTTGGCTTTATTGCCATGCACTCAAAAGCCCGATTGGGCTTATTATCAGGGAATGTCTTATTTTGGAGGAAACAGGGTAATATAATATGTAAAATGTAAAATATAACCTATGTACAGTATGTTGAGGATATGTTTATAATAATAGTAATATTATTACTATTGCACAAAGTGATGTAGGCAGAAGAGAACACATGTCATAAACCTACTTTTGAATCTGATAACTCATTTCTGCACTGAGAAAATTAGGAAAAGCAAAACAAAGAAAAATGAAAAGGTGGCTGCTAGGATTTTATTTAATATCTCACATTAGAAGTGTGCAATGAAAATTCTACTGTAATCTTAAACTGAAAAGCTATTACTGAAAAAAACTTAATATCTAACTTGGCTATAATCCTAATTCTGTCTCAATTAATAAAACAGGTAAAGAGATAGCATGTTGATCTAATCTTTGTAGTTGTGTTTGCTTCTTTAATGAAAAAATGTGGAGCAAGAAGAGACAGGGCATTTCTGCATTTAATAAAAATGTGATTTCAAATTGAAAAATGTTATTAGAGATAACTTTTTCCAGAGGTATGCCTAAACCAGAAACAAGGACACAATTACATGAAAACATAATTTGGTTTATTGATAGTGCTGGAGGCAAAGACAGGCCTAAAGAGAGGAGGACTATAGTCTTTCTTTAAAGGATTATGCAAATTAAAATACACATGTGATTGAATAAAGCAGCAAGGCATCTAATTGGGTATGGACAAGAATCATTATTTGATTGGGTACAGCACATCAAATATCTAGTGAGTTCAAGTAGGCTGTTGTTGTGGCTTGCCCAAGTCCCGCACAACTGCTCATGGATCCGGAAGACCAAGAACTGACCATGGGGTGGCAAGAGCAGTCTGTATCTCCGGTACCTGAGTCCGAGACCGAGGAGGACGCAGGGCCAGAGGACGAGACTCAACCAGGGCCTTCTGCACCTCCCCAGCAGGAGTTAAGTGACTCCAGTGAAGAGGAGGAGCCTCTGATTGATGCTAGGGCACGCAGGGCAGCTAGCCGGCAAGAGTGGCTCTGTAGAAGGAGGTCTCCTCACATGTAAACCTGCAGGCAGAGGGGCCACGCCCTAAGACTATATAAGGTTGAATCAAACGGAAACTCTTGCTAAGAACAAGAACAGACCATAGGGTGGCAAGAGCAGTCTGTAGCTCCGGCACTGGAGTCCAAGACCGAGGAGGACACAGGGCCAGAGGACGATACTCAATCAGGGCCTTCGGCACCTCCCCAGCAGGAGTTAAGTGACTCCAGTGAAGAAGAGGAGCCTCTGATTGATGCTAGGGCACGCAGGGCAGCTAGCCGGCAAGAGTGGCTCTGTAGAAGGAGGTCTCCTCACATGTAAACCTGCAGGCAGAGGGGCCACGCCCTAAGATTATATAAGGTTGAATCACAACGGAAACTCTTGCTGGAAACAACGCACGTATTTTACCTGGCTGTTGTTTGAACTTTGGTGATATCAGTTGGACTAACTCCAGTCCGGGCTCTCAGCCAATTCCAGCAAGTGAGGAATTTATGGACTTAATGACCTGTTTGTGTTTTTTGTATTTGGAATCCCAGCCAAAGTGTTCTGTGATTTGCAACAAGAACTTTGGTATAAACCCTGTAATCAACTTATTACTAAGCATTTATTAGTGGTAAAGCCTTCTTTTGTTTTGGAAAACAGTGTGTGTGTGTCGTTTCCTGGGGGCTTGCCGCGCTGGGTCACAACAGGTGTGAGGCTACAACTAGGAGGTAATAGAAAGGAATATAAATACAATTGAGGAATCTTTTACAAGTTAAAGAACCTTTTTCCAACAGTGATCATAGCATGATTGATTTTTGTCTCAAATTGTGTCCTTGCAAAGAGGGTCATATTGATGTGACTCCAAATTATAACTTTAAAAAAGCCAACTATGATCTCATAGCTGCCGACTTTGCATCTCTTGTTGTATAACTCAGGTTGTATAACTGCAGAAGACCATTATAACACTTTTTTGCTCCAAGTCAATCGAGTCATTAATCTATACGTACCTAAAATACCCATATCAATAAGGAAGCTACAATAAAAAAAAATCTCTTTGGCGAGAAAACAAAACCGGCTACGTAGCCAACTTTAAAAACCGCTACAAAACCTTATGATAAAGGCCAAATGTACCCATCACCATTGCAAACAGGAGGAAGAGCTGCTAAACTCAAACTCCTCCCGAGCCTTCTATAATTTCACAAATGCCAAACTTAAAGACTCAAAAACTATCCCATCCCTAAAAGGGCCTAACGAGGAAGACTGTAATGATGAAGCTGCTAAGGCCAACCTCTTCAATACATTCTTCTATAAGAACATAAAAAAACAACAAAAACAAAAAAAAAAAAAAAAAAAAAAACAAATTACCCATAACAATAAGAAAGTTACAATCCAAGAAAAAATCTCTTTGGCGAGAAAACAAAACCGGTTACGTAGCCAACTTTAAAAACCACTACAAAGCCTTATGCCGCCAGATAAAGGCAGAATGTACCAAGCACCATTGCAAACAGGAGGAAGAGCTGCTAAACTCAAACTCCTCCCGAGCCTTCTATAATTTCACAAATGCCAAACTTAAAGACTCAAAAACTATCCCATCCCTAAAAGGGCCTAACGGGGAAGACTGTAACGATGAAGCTGCTAAGGCCAACCTCTTCAATACATTCTTCAGTTCAGTCTTTGTCGACAGCAATGGCTGCTGCCCCCCATTTCCTAGTCATACCACAACTAATTGTAATGATTTACTACATATTGATTTTACAGTAGATAACGTTGAAACGGCACTACGTAACCTAAAGCCATCTCTATCTATTGGCCCTGATGGATTATATGCCTACTTTTTGAAAAAGCTTGCCACTGCCCTAGTTGAACCTCTATGCATAATCTATGAGATATCCTTCAGAACCAGCTTCTTGCCCAACCTATGGTCATTAGCCATGGTTACACCTATCTTTAAAAAGGGAGACCCTAGTCTAGTAGAAAATTACAGACCAATCTCACTGTGATGCCTCATCTGTAAAGTTATGGAATCAATTATAAACCAATCCATCACCCTCCACTTAGAGACAAACAACCTGCTATCTAACAAGCAGTTTGGTTTTAGAAAACATTTGTCCTGTAATCTGCAACAAATACACTGTAGAAACATTCTACACATCTTGATCAGGGTAAAGCAATAGATGCAATTTACATAGACTTCTGTAAAGCCTTTGACTCAGTGGTACATGACAAACTACTGTTGAAACTAAGTTCTTGTGGAATCTCTGGATCCCTGCACAAGTGGATAGCCACGTTCCTGTCCAACAGGCAACAAATAGTCAAAATAGGGAGGGCCCATTCAAATCTGGCACCTTTTAACAGCGGTGTTCCCCAAGGCAACGTTTTAGGACCCACACTCTTTCTGCTTTACATCAATGACCTATGTGATCATATTAAAAGCAGCTGTGTCCTCTTCGCTGATGACATAAAATTATTTAACACCACTGACAATGCTGCCTTACAAAGTGACCTTGACTATGTGTCTGAATGGTCGCATAATTGGCAACTCCAAATCTCAACTAATAAATGCTCTGTGCTACACATTGGCAAAAAAAATCAGAACACCAAATACAAGCTGGGCGGAAATGATCTCGTAGATGACCCTCACTATGTCAAGGACCTAGGAGTACTCATCTCAAATGATCTAAGCCCCAGAGCTCACTGTAACAGCATTGCCAAAAAGGCATTAAGAACTGTTAACCTAATCTTGTGAAGCTTCTTCTCCAGTAACATTATATGGCTAACTAGGGCATACAAAACCTTTGTCAGACCAATTCTTGAATACAGCTCATCTCCCTGGAATCCACACTGTATATCAGACATTAACACTATTGAGCGGGTCCAGAGGTATTTCACGAGAGGAGTACTCCACTCCTCTACTCACAATAGAATCCCTTATGCCACCAGACTTGAAATTCTGGGCTTGGACAATCTGCAACTGCACCGCCTGCGGTCTGACATAAGCATAATACACAAAATTGTCTGCTACAACATCTTACCTGTCAATGACTTCTTCAGCTTCAACCACAATAATACACGGGCAAACAATCGATACAAACTCAAGGTAAACCACTCCAAACTCAATTGCAGAAAATATGACTTCAGCAACATAGTGGTCAACGCCTGGAATGCTCTACCCAACTCCGTTGTTACAGCCTCAAACCCTCATAGCTTCAACCTCAAACTGTCTCCGTGGACCTCACCCCATTCCTAAGAGGTCCATAAAGGGGGCATGCATAAGTGCACCAGCGTGTCTACCATCCCTGTCTTACTGTCCCCATCTATCTGTACTTACTTCAGGGGTGAAATTCAGCAGTCTTCCTTTCAAACCATCCTTGCTCGTTCTGCAGTATTCCCATGGCCGCTGAGATGGATCCAGTGGTGGGATTCAACCAGTTCACACCACTTCGGCTGAACCGGTAATCGCACCACTGACTGGCCCCTCCCCTCCCCGCCCCATCCCTCCCACTCACTCCTTCTCTTCTCCTTCTCGGGCTCATACACACCGAGCAAACATGAGAAGGAGGCGAGAAGCAGCCAGGTTGAACACTAGAAGACTTGGCCAAACTTTTTTGTTGGTTCTGTGGGTGTGGCTTGGTGGGGTGGTGCCTCCCCACCTTGCTGTGAGTGATGTCAAGTTGGCCATGCCCACTCAGTCACATGACCCCCACCAAGCCACACACACCAAGTCACGCCCACAGAACCGGTAGGGGAAAAAATTGAATCCCACCACTGATTTGAGAGTATATTTTCTCCTATCTGTTTTAAAGATGGACCTACATATGACAAGGATCAATTTTTTTTATCTCCCAATTTAAAATGACATTATAATAAAGAGCTGAATTGAAACCTTAACAGAATAATAGAATAACAGAGTTGGAAGGGACCTTGAAGGTCTTCTAGTACACCTGCTCAAGCAGGAAACCCTATACCATTTCAGATAAATGGTTGTCCAATTTTTTCTTTAAAATCTCCAGTGTTGGAGCACCCACAACTTCTGGAGGCAAGTAGTTCCAGTGATTAATTGTTCTGTCAGGAAATTTCTCCTTAGTTCTAGGTTGGTTCTCTCCTTGATTAGTTTCCATCCATTGCTTCTTGTCCTGCCTTCAGATGCTTTGGAGAATAGCTTGACCCCCCTCTTCTTTGTGGCTGCCCTTTAGATATTGGAACATTGCTATCATGTCACCCCTAGTCCTTCTTTTCATTAAACTAGAAATACACAATTCTTGCAACAATTCTTCATATGTTTTAGTTTCCAGGTAGTCCTTGGTTACTGACTGCCCGGTTTAGCAACTGTTAGAACATGTGACAGGATTAAAAAATCATTTTATGGCCACTGTTTGAACTTATGATGAGCACAGTGTTCCCATGGTAACATGATCATTACTGAGCCATGGTGGCACAGTGGTTAGAATGCAGTATTGCAGGCTAATTCTGCTGACTGCCAGGGGTTCAATTCTCACTGGATCAAGGTTGACTCATCCTTCCATCCTTCCAGATTGTTGGGGGCAATATGCTGACTCTGTAAACCGCTTAGAGAGGGCTGTAAAGCACTCTGAAGCGGTATATAAGTCCTTTTGCTATTGCTATCATCATTTGGGCACTTCACAACTGATGCATATTTGTAATGATTATAGTGTCCTGTGATCATATGATTACCATTCACGAGCTTCACAGCTCTCTTTTGACTAGCAAAGTCGACAGAGAAGTTGACAATAAGTCAGAAGTCATGGTCCTGATTTGGAGAAAAGTAGACAAGAAACAGGTCTTTCCAAAGGAATTTGAAAGCACTTAATGCAATATAAAGAAAGTTTTGATTAAATTGCCTTCAAATCAAATCACTGAGTCAAACGTTTGCACTCTTATTTTACAGTAACGATTGGATTTTGCTTGTGAAGATGGATAAGTTTGTCTGATTCTTTTATGAACAGTATATAAGAACTTACCAATCTTCACAAATTATTAAGATGCGGGGTATACAGGATGGAAGAATAAAGGTTAAAGTGAAAGTGATACTAATATATTTGTTCTTATCTACCTGTGTACGGTTGAGTTGGTGCTGTTTTGTCTATAGAAACAATCACCTCTGATTTATTGGAGGAAAGGATTATTCAGAGAGGGTGTATTCCTCTCTGTAAAATTGCTTCACCTCTCCCCCATCAAGTTATCACATCATCAATACAAACGCTGGTTATAAATCATTTCTTTGAAAAGTCAGTGAGTTTCTCCATCTTTTGCCATTGTTTCATTGAAATCCTGAGAGAGGAAGAAAAATGTAAATCAGTCTGAGACTGCTTGGCTTTAAAATGTTGGCCAGAAAGACCATTGCTCAGCATGTAGGTTACACTTGAAGGTGTTTCTCGCTGTTGTTTAATGTACCAATTTACAAAGCTCCTCATAGCATTCCCAGAAGAAGCAGATTTAATATTTGCTATGGATGGTAAAAGGGCATCAGCTAGAATCCGCTGCCTATCCCTTGGATTGAACCTTCTCCTCGCAAGTGGTTGATTTTGCTATGTTTGCTTCACTAAGAACCCAGAGGAACAGTGAGGATATGAATTTAAACAAGAATATTCAGTGAACAAGTGAAGTTTAAATTCTCCCTAAGATATAAGATGGCTTAATATTCTTTCAGGTCAAGCTTGGAGAAGTAAATGAGGAGAACTAGGTAGAGAAAATCTTGAATTTGAACTTGTGTGTGTCTTTTGGCCATGACTTGGAGACCCAATAGGCTGGTTGAAGGCTTTTTACAAAGTCTCAAGCTTTACCCAATACAGGATTTTGCTCTTTTTTCTATTGTCTTTTGAGGTTACCATGCATTCTGTATTTCCTGAACAGCCACTTTCACTCCCCCAAGAAGGCCCTTGGCCTTCTTTACCAGGTAACCAAATCCTTAGACTTTGGCTTGTTCAGCCTTTTCCACGAGGGTCTCAAAGTTTAAAGTGGGACTTAGTTGTTGCTTTAGACCCAACCCAGAGGTGGGCTGCTGCCGGTTCGGACCGGTTCGGATGAACTGGTAGTTATGACCAGCGAGTGGGCCTGCCCACCCACACCGGTGCTATCCCTATATCACAGGCATGGAAGGTGCATGCCTGAGTGAATCGCCATGTTTTTGAAGCCGCGCGAGCTCACATTTCCGGTACTGGGTGAACCAGTTGTTACATTATGTGATGCCCACCTCTAACCCAACCACTTTTGGATTTCCTGCAGTCTTTCTTTCCTGCAGGGAGTCATTTGTTCACATTTGGCTCCCTTCAAACCATGCGGCAGAGTTACTACCAAATTGCAGCCTGAGGAGCAGGATGCTATATAGAGTTGTAGCTGGTTAGTGTGTTTGATCACTTCCTGTTATTGCTAAAGTTACTCGGGTATCGGTTTCCAGTCTTGCCTCAGTTTGCAGTCTTTCCTTCTTCTCCTGATCACCCCAACACCTTCTCAGTTACCATTCCCTTTTTATGTTGAAGGTTTGAGTTGAGCAAGCTGATTGAACTTGGCTGGCTATGGATGCAATCACAGCTAAAAAAATTAGTGTGTAACCAAATAAGACATTTATGGATATTGTTACATCTTTTAAAAGGATGGGTATGGCCTCTGGATGGCTGGGAATGCCAGAGAGGAAGCAGATGAGATGGGGCTGCTTTGGTCTGTCTCTTTTTCTCAACAGGTTGAGAGGGCACTTCTAGCACTGATGATGTTACCTAGCTTGGTAATGAAACATCTGCAAGAAAACCACCAAGCTCAAAGAGCATCTCACAGATTAATCATCAAAAACAAACAACATCACCTCTCCACAACTATTAACTTCCATGCTAAAACAGATCTAAAACATTCTTTCAAAACAGAACTAAATCTATGTTTATAAAAAGCTAGTGTAAGATTTGACAAGTGTTTTGGAAAATTCTGCACAGGTATTGTGTGGGCAGACTAATCAGCAAAACCTAGGTTTTTATTCTCTCCTGAAGCTGAAGCCAAAATCTCTATGGAGGACAGTTACTAATGATCAGAGGAGAGGGGGTATCTTAATGGGGAACAGATCTTAGCACATACCATATCCTGATTGCAGCAGCAACCACATCATCTATAAAGCATTCTCACCACAGCAAAAAAAAATTGCACCAAGGGAAGAGGGAGAGAAGAGGGAAAATACTATTTTAAATTTTTTGCAGCTACAAGCTGGAACGGAGATGAAGGCAAATCATGACAACATGGTATTTTTAAAAAGCCATTAACACAGCGGTTCTCAACCTGTGGGTCGCGACCCCTTTGGGGGTCGAACGACCTTTTCACAGGGGTCGCCGCATGCGCTAGCCCACCATCTTGGAAATGCTCCCAGTTTGGCCGTGCCTGCGGGTCGCTGGACAGCCGGTAGCCACAGAAGCGGGAGACTTCGCCCACCCACCCAGACACTGCCATTTGAGTTCTTTTACCCTCTGCGCATGCGCAGAACGCTTTGCACATGCACAGAGGGTAAAAGAACTCAAATGGCGGCGTCCGGGTGGGTGGGCGAAGTCTCCTGCTTCTGTGGCTACCGGCTGTCCGGCGACCCGCAGGCACGGCCGAACTGGGAACATTTCACCCCTGGTGCCACACCCCCTTTGCCCCCTCATTGCGCGCGGGGAGGGGGCGGGGGTCACGGCGGAGGGGAGGGGGTCGCGGGAGGTCACGGCATTAAAAAGGTTGAGAACCACTGCATTAACAGAATAAATAAAGAATAACAGAGTTGGAAGGGACCTTGGAGGTCTTCTAGTACAACCTCCTGCATAAGAAGAAGACCCTATACCATTCTGGACAAATAACTGTCCAGTCTCTTCTAAAAAGCCTCCACTGATGGAGCACCCACAACTTCTGAATTATTCTATTCTACTGTATTCTATTCTATTCTATTCTATTCTATTCTATTCTATTCTATTCTATTCTATTCTATTCTATTCTATTCTATTCTATTCTATTCTATTCTATTCTATTCTATTCTATTCTATTCTATTGAATGTTTCTATGAATGGATATATTTCTATTACAGTTAGGGAGACATGAAGATTATCCCAAAATATTCCACAAGGAAGCATGGGGGCTGCTGATTTCATATGGTCTCAATCCTTATTTGTTTCCTTGTTTTTAACCTGCAACAATGCCCAGAATAATTCCAAATAAAGTCGATGATCAGTTGTTGTTGGATTGTTGTTGTTTTCTCCAAACATAACGGCATACAAATGAATAGCATTTTTATTTGCTCTTGTCTGCTTGGGTAGTTTCTTTTCTTTGATTTATGAATATTTGGCAACTGCATTTCAAAACAATATCTATAGCAAAGAGGGATACTATGGATTTCTTTGGCAAGTTAACAAACAAGTGAATGGCAAAGCTGAAAGGTGAAGCACGCTGGAGGGCTATTTTTTTGTTCCTTGGTGGCTTCATGAAGCAAAGAAAGCATTATTTGCAAGGTATCAAGTTTAATAACAGATCAGATGTCTTCTTAAGACTGGAACAGATTTCTGCATTGCATGTGAGGGAAACTATGCATCTGTAATTCAGGGACGACGATTACACAGACATTCCTTTTATACATCAGTAAATTTTAACTTCCTTGCTAGGGGGCCTTCAAACAGCAAAGCTTCAACCTCAAACTGTCTTGAATACAGCTCGTCTGCCTGGAATCCACACTGTATATCGGACATTAACACAATTGAGCGGGTCCAAAGGTATTTCACGAAAGGAGTACTCCACTCCTCTACTCACAATAGAATCCCTTATGCCACCAGACTTGAAATTCTGGGCTTGGACAATCTGCAACTGCGCCGCCTGCGGTCTGATATAAGTATAATACACAAAATTGTCTGCTACAACATCTTACCTGTCAACGACTTCTTCAGCTTCAACCACAATAATACACGGGCAAACAATCGATACAAACTCAAGGTAAACCACTCCAAACTCAATTGCAGAAAATACGACTTCAGCAACATAGTGGTCAATGCCTGGAATGCTCTACCCAACTCTGTTGTTACAGCCTCAAACCCTCATAGCTTCAACCTCAAACTGTCTCCGTGGACCTCACCCCATTCCTAAGAGGTCCATAAAGGGGGCATGCATAAGTGCACCAGCGTGTCTACCATCCCTGTCTTACTGTCCCCATCTATCTGTACTTACTTCAGGGGTGAAATTCAGCAGGTCCGGACAGGTTCTATAGTACCGGTGGTGGCGATTATGCGCAGTTTGGAGAACCGGTAAATCACACCACTGACTGGCTCCTCCCCTCCCCTCCCCTCCCCACCCCCCCCCTCCCACTCACTCCTTCTCTCCTCCTTCTCGGGGTCATACACACAGAGCAAACACGAGAAGGAGGTGAGAAGCAGTACATCACACCACTGACTGGCACCGCCCCGCCCTGCCCCTCCCACTCACTCCTTCTCTCCTCCTTCTCGGGCTCATACACACAGAGCAAACATGAGAAGGAGGCAAGAAGCAGCCAGGTTGAACACTAGAAGACTTGGCCAACTTTTTTGTCAGTTCTGTGGGCGTGGCTAGGGGGCCTTCAAACAGCAAAGCACAGAACAGGAAGTTGGATTAACCAATCAGCATGCAGGGCTCACACAATGTGCAGTTGGGATTCAGGAGGTGTTTGTGTCAGCCTGTCTGCAGTCCTCTATCATCTCCACTTACCCATCCCTCCCTTTGCCATGTACTGTAGGTGTGCCGCAAAAACTACAGGCAGTAGCAGGCAATTCTAAGTCAGCCTTTGAATGGAGTGGTTTGTCCATTCAAAATCATTTTTTGTGCATTGTTGTTTTTGTTAAACTATTAGCCTTCCATACATACTTGAACATCAAGCAGTCTCTTGAGGATTAAAATGCACATCATTTATCTTTATTCGTTTTTTGAGGTTTAAAAAAAAGGTGTCTTTCAATCTTTGTACTAAAACACAGTTCTGTTATGGCTTCTAACAGGAAAGGTCCTATCAAAAGAGTATCACCTTCAGCATTCATACAGGCAATTAATTAACACATTTCATTAACAAAAGGTTCTGTATCTGAAATACAAACACACATTAAAAAGAGAGAGAGGAAGAGAGGACTAATCTGAAATGCCCATTCTAGGCATTCAGGTCGCTTCAGCACGAATTCCAGTATGATACTTTTTACTAATCTCATATTTTTCATTCAAAACTCAGGCTTGACAGTAATTTATGACCACATAACCTGAGATAATGAAGAGTGACTGAGCATGAGGAAGAGGCTTGGTTAAGTATTATATTATGGTGGTATGAATAACGAAATTGAGATATTTTGCTGTACTTATTCATCCCTGGATTGCCATTCAGCAGACATATTCAAGGTGGCTCAGTGCTTGCTCAGAAAGACTGAGTTGGAAGATCAGCTGCAAGGATTTGTCACAATATCTGTTAGGTAAATTTACTACCGTGTTTCCCTGAAAATAAGACCCTGTCTTATATTTTTTTGAACCCTGAAATAAGCACTTGGCCTTATTGCCATGCACTCAAAAGCCCGATTGGGCTTATTATCAGGGGATGTCTTATTTTGGGGAAAACAGGGTAGTATTTATTTGGATACATGGAGCAGGTTCTTTGGAGTTTCCTCTTGATGGAGAGGAAAGGGGCTGAGTCCTTGGTGCTGTGAGTGCATCACCTCTCTTTTAGATCTGTGACGCTCTTGGATAGTTAAGATTGTGAGGTGGATCCAAATATTGGTAAATTCTTCTTTCAGAAGTCTCAGGATCTGTCCATCAAAAAACCATCACTGGGTCCGACATGCTGGGTAATTTCCAGCTTGTTTCCAACCTTGTTTTCTTAAGGAAGGTTATTGAGAAAGAGGCCATGCTACAACTCCAAAAGCTCTTGAATTAAGCAGATTAGCTGGGTCTCTTTCAGTCAGATTTCAGACCTGGGTACAGTATAACACAGTGATACTGTGGCTAACCTTTTTGTCATCGCGTGCCGAAAGCATGCATGCGCGTGCATGCGCATGCACGCACCCATAATGCAATACCCCCTGTGCACCCTACCCCCTTGTGCATGCACACGTGACACCCCCATGCTTCTCCTGCCCCCCCGTGCATGTGCACGCAACCCCTCCCCGTGATCCACCCCCCCTGTGCATGTGAGTGCGACCCCCCTACACCCTGTTTTGGGCCTAGTAGGCCTCCCTGCAGCCTCCTGGGACCAAAAAAGGGCTGCAGGGGGGAGGGGCGGTGCATCCCCGCGCTTTGTCCCCCACCCCCGTGCATGTGTGCATGACCCCCCACGCATGCACACGTGACCCCACACATGCGCACACGTCTCCCACATGCACCCGCCCCTGGCGCATGCACGGCATAGACCCAAAAATCAGCTGGGAGGTGCGCATGCATGCATGATCTGGGGCGACGGCTCGCGTGCCCGCAGAGAGGGCTCTTCGTGCCACCTGTGGCATGTGTGCCATAGGTTCACCATCACCGGTATAACACAACCTTGTAAGTATATTCTTGCTCCCTACAGTGTGTGACACTCAATGTTATCTTTCTGGAAAGTAACTACAAAATGAAACTCTTTTAGGAATGGGTAGCCCAAACATAACAAGTCCTTCAGTGAAAAGAAAATTTAATATAATATGTTATAAATGAATGCTCCCACACAGGACTTTTTAGAGTAACTTGGAAAACAACTAATGCATTTGGGGGGGGAAATTAATTCACCAGGAACAGAGGGAGATGTCAGCAGTTGGAGATCCTGTCTGGATGTCATCAGATTCAGTATGTGTATCCAAGAATATTATATTGTGGTGGTATGCTCCCACTGAATCTATGTACAATGAGGTGATACATCTCAATGTTTCTATGGAGGTTGCTTAGGTCTTTTTGAAACTCATTGTCCCTCCATATGCCAAGCTTTTCAAATGTTTCCTCCCTTCTCCATTATACAATGTGGTCTCCTCAAGGAGCAACAGCACACTCATTACTGCAAGATTGCTCACTGCACACCTAGCAGCAACCTAGTTCTGCATAGGCAGAGAAAACTGAAAGTCATTGTCTTCCATTGATGAATGGATTTTGAAATTGACTGAATTAGCCGAGATGGCAAAATTAACTGTTTTGATTAGAGATAATTGACTAGGTAGCTTTATAAGAGACTGGAAACCGTTTGTGGACTTTCTACGCGTTGAATACAACAACAGATGGATTTGAAGATTAGTGTAATGTTTAGCTTAACCTATTGACTGCTTTTTCATATGTATGTATGTATGTATGTATGTATGTATGTATGTATGTATGTATGTAAAAGGAGAGGAAAATTTATTGCTTTTTCTTTCTTTTCAGTGCCCAGCCAGGGCAGATCCTACATGTTAAATATTAAATTTATCTGACTACTATTTTCTCTAAATATTAAATTTATCTGACTACTCTTTTCTCTTGCTTTTGTACACTATTTTTTTTTCATTTTTGTTGTTGTTAGTATTGAATAGAATAGAATAGAATTGCTTTTGTTTTGTTTCACTTTGTTTGTTTGTTCCTCTTTTGTATTTTACTTCTTATGATAAAACAATACATAATACAGAGAAGAGAAGAGAAGAGAAGAGAAGAGAAGAGAAGAGAAGAGAAGAGAAGAGAAGAGAAGAGAAGAGAAGAGAAGAGAATTCTTTATTGGCCAAGTGTGATTGGACACACAAGGAATTTGTCTTTGGTGTATATGCTCTCAGTGTACGTAAAAACACAAGATACATTCGTCAAGAATCATAAGGTACAACACCTAATAATGGTCATAGGGTACAAATAAGCAATCAGGAAACAATCACTATCAATATAAATCATAAGCATATCAGCAACAAGTTACAGTCCTGCAGTCATAAGTGGGAGGAGATGGGTGATAGGAACAATGAGAAGACTGATAGTAATAGTAATGCAGCCTTAGTGAATAGTCATTGTACTCCAGAAACTCTACTAAAATCATCACAGTGCAAATGAGGGATGTAACCACAACCTGTCACCATGGGGTCACTTAAAAGTAAGCACAAGGTATAACCATAGGTATGTCATTCATAGCAGATGTAGGACAGAAAAAAAGAAAAGAAAAGGGAAAGGTTATTCTTTCTGACTTAAAACTGGAGGTGAGGTATACCTTTAGAAAAAGGCCAATTAACCTGGCACAAGGTCAGGTGACTGACAACTACATATTCCACCCAAGAGAGAGGAAAAAGCATCGCCACTGTTAGGATTCTGTCCAAACGTTTGGGTTGGTTAATATAAACAAGCCACAAATCACTGTTTAAATGTATATATGTAATATTGCTTTAAATGCATTGGTGCATTCTGACTGGCAGTAACGGCCATAAGAGGGAGCTAGAGAACATGGTTAGTTCTCTCTCTTTTGCTGATTCATTGCTGAAGTGACTTCGTGTCTGAGAGTAAGCTCTGTGTGTAGCTAACTATCTGTGATAGTAGAGAATCTTTGTTTGCTGATTAAGACAAAGAAAGGCTGGTAAGAAGACTGCTGTACTTCTGAACACTGACTGATTGAACATGTATGATTCAGACTGTTATTTGGACTGTGCTATTTCTTTAAGTAAACTACTTTTATACACTTTAACGTATCTGTTTATTGACTGAATCATTACTGATATCTACTGCAACATTACGGTGAACTGTGCAAACCTTCAGGGCCCAGAGGTTACTCTGCACAATTCCTTAACAGCCACCTAAAAACAGGTTAGATCTTTTCAAGCTTTCCTGTTTAAAACTCCACAGAAACGTTCATTTGAAGTTGATTTGGCCTTTTTAAATATGTAGGTAAACAAAAAAAAGGCACTAGGAAAGAAATAAAATTGTATTTGATTTCCCTGCCCTGATTAAAAGACACACATGACAAAAGGATGTGAAGATGATCTCTTTTTGACATGCACGAATGTTAATTTGAACAATGAGGGATGTGGAGGCAGCAGCGTTCTTTCAGTATGGGAGAGTTCCTTGGTGCTCTCTGAGCTTGCTTGTTTTCTTGCAGATGTTTCATTACCCTAACTAGGTAACATCATCAGTGCTAGTAAGAGTGCTGTTTGCTGTCAGTTCATATTCTGGTGACTTGCCTGTCTGTCTGGGTGGGGAATGGTCTTAGAGATTCTTTGGTTGGGCTGTTTACTGATGGCTCTTTGGCAGTTTCTTGATTGGGGTATTGTTTACTTGAATGTTGGTCTGATGTTAACCTTGGAGTTAATCTATGCTGATCTGGTGCTGATTACTGGTAGAGAGTTGCTAGAGTCTTTTTGTTCTCTTTTGGGCTGGTTGATTGTCTCTTTTGCATAGTCTATAGATGTTGTTAATGTGTATGTGTCTATTGATGGCTGATTTGTCAGAGTGCCAGGCTTCTAGAAATTCCCTAGCATTTTTTAACTTGGCCTGGTCTAGCATTGTCACATTTTCCTGATTGAAACTATGCTTAAATCTGTCTATATGTTGTGAAATTAAAGAATTTTCACCATGTCTTCTGACTGCCAGTTGATGTTCATGGAAGTGTTCTGCCAGTCTTCTGCCTGTTTGTCCTACATAGCTATGCTCATCTGGGTGCTGGTGGGGAGGAGTTTTGGTCTGTTTTCTTTTTGACGTGTTGATTGTCTCTTTTGCACCCTATGTAGATGCTGTTTATGTCTATATGTCGCTGATTTGTCAGAGTGCCAGGCTTCTAGAAATTCCCTAGCATTTTTTAACTTGGCCTGGTCTAGCATTGTCACATTTTCCTGATTGAAACTATGCTTAAATCTGTCTATATGTTGTGAAATTAAAGAATTTTCACCATGTCTTCTGACTGCCAGTTGATGTTCATGGAAGTGTTCTGCCAGTCTTCTGCCTGTTTGTCCTACATAGTGGTTGTTGAAGTTGTTACATTGTATGTTGTAGATGACTCCTGGTTTGTTTGTTTTTTCTTCTGGGATTGCTGGGTCTTTTGGTTTGCTGAATTAACCGCAAGGTGAACTTCAGACCAACAATCAAGTAAACAATACCCCAATCAAGAAACTGCCAAAGAGCCAATAAGTAAACAGCCCAACCAAAGAATCTCTAAGACCATTCCCCACCCAGACAGACAGGCAAGTCACCAGAATATGAACTGACAGCAAACAGCACTCTTACTAGCACTGATGATGTTACCTAGTTAGGGTAATGAAACATCTGCAAGAAAACAAGCAAGCTCAGAGAGCACCAAGGAACTCTCCTTTCAACCCTGAGCTACAAATATTCTACTTTGGAGGAAGACTAGCTTATGGCAAGTTGTATTAGACTGACTCAAAATACAATGTTTCATGTGCTGATTCCCTCCCTCACATATTAAAATTTTACTCTGAATGTTAACTGTAAGTATGGTTTCTCTAACTCCATCCTGCACTTTCCTATTTCATGCAACTGTAAATTCTTAAAACTACAAAGCAAAACAACTAATAATTATTTAGCAACGCACCATGAAAATGTTTCACATTGTAGTCAGGTACTGTATTTTTTTTTTAATAATTCAGCTAAACATCATTTGCTGTTGGACAGAAATCAGATGCTAAAAAATGAAGCAATGTATAATGGATTAGTTCAAGAGAACATTTTAAAATAAACATCAGTCAGCTGCTTGGATTCAGGCTCCATATGCTATTACTTGTGGGAATACTCTGCTAGTTTTCAGCATCTTACCTCCAGAGCAACATCTTTTTAATAAGAAGTCAAAAGTGGAATAAAATGCTTGCTCAGAGCAAATTGTGATTTTTAAAAAAAACTACTCTCCTTTAATTTATTTTAAGGAACACACAATTAGATTTACTCCTATTACTTTTAATGTGCTACATGATGCTGTTCCAAAAAATAAAAAAAAAAAAAAAAAAAAAAAAAACAACCCACCAAAACCCTGTTTCAGTCAAAAAAATTAAAATTTAACAAATGATGAGAGGAACTATTCATTACTTTAGTCACATCATTTGACCATCTAACAATTGTAAAGTAGCATTTGTGCTCCTCTATAAAAATTACATCAGTAACAGAGGTGGGATTCAGCAGGTTCTGACCAGTTCTGGAGAACCGGTAGCGGAAATTTTGAGTAGTTTGGAGAACCGATAAATACCACCTCTGACTGGCCCCACCCCCATCTATTCTCTGCCTCCCGAGTCCCAGCTGATCAGGAGGAAATGGGGATTTTACAGTATCCTTCCCCTGCCACACCCACCAAGCCACGCCCACCAAGTCACGCCATGCCCACCAAGCCACGCCCACAGAACCAGTAGTAAAATTTTTTGATTCAGTAACAATAGTAATGATGTTTCACTCAGAGGTGGGCTGCTGTCGGTTCGAACTGGTTCAGGTGAACCGGTAGTTCTGACCAGCGGCTGGGCCCACCCACCCACCCTGGCGCTATCCCCTCCTATATAATCACAGTTTTTTCGATGCCGCGCACATGCACGGAAGGCATGCGTGCACATTTTCGGTTCTGGGCGAATCAGTTGTTACAGTATGTAATGCCCACCTCTGGTTTCACTGATAACAATAAAAGCTAAGAAAGAAAAAAGATCAGTAGTAGTGCTTGTAGTTTGCATGACAGAGAAATAAGTGCATCTTTATGTGGCTGTTAAGTATTTTCCAAAGTTTCTTGGGCATGAGGAAGAGATAAGTGCAATCAATAGTAAGGGAAAATCAACACAATAAACTTCAGTGTAAGAGAGAGGGGGGAGGGAGGTGTGCCTACTGGTTTTACTCTGCTAGTGCTCATCTGTTTCTGTTAGCTATTGAGCCAGCACCTGTCTGAAGACAAGTCCATGGTCATGTGACCAGCATGGCATCACACCACAGCATAGAGCTTACGACAAAGCATGGAACACTGTTACTTTTCACCAAAGTGGTACCTATTTATCTACTTGCACTTTTATATGTTTTCAAACTGCTAGATTGGCAGGAGCTGGGACAAGAATCGGAGTTCACCTCATCACGTGGTGGCAGGACTTGAACGACTGGAGCATAGACCTTTTCTGGTGTCTATTAAGCCACTGAGCCACAAGTGCCTTCCTATTTGTTGCTCTAATAAAGTAAAAAGAAAATTATAATAAAAAGAAGAATATTTAAGAAGCATTAAGGGATATTAACAAAAGTCACAGGGTCAACCTAAAATCCCTTTGATTCTAATGGCTAATCTTAGTGAACCACCACCATCTAAACTCCTCTGCTCACAATAAAATTCCTTATTCCAGTAGACTTGAAATTTTAGGCCTCGATAACCTTGAACTACGCCATCTACGTTCCGACCTAAGCTTAGTACACAAGATCATCTACCTTAACGTCCTACCTGTTAATGACTACTTTAATTTCAACCGCAATAACACTAGGGCGATCAATAGATTCAAACTAAATGTAATCCACTATAATCTTGATTGCAGAAAATACGACTTCTACAATAGAGTAGCAAAATGTCTGGAACACTTTACCTGATCCTGTTGTTAGTTTCTCTAACCCCCATACCTTTTACCTTAAACTGTCTACCATGGACCTTACACATTACTTCAGAGGTCCCTAAGGGGGCGTGCATAAGCACACCAGCGTGCCTACCATCCCTGTCCTACTATACCCATTTGTATGTACTCGTTTTATGTGTTTATGGCTATGTTTTGCTTCTTTATATCCATTTATTTTTCCATTTTTCATGTGTCTGTTTCCTTGCACTTGTTGACAAATAAATAAATAAATAAATAAATAAAATCTTTAGGATATCTGAGAGATTTCCCATCCAAACACTGAGCAGGTTGAATCTTATTTAATATTGTGGTTTCAGCCACTGTTTATCATTTCTAGCTCACACTTAACCATGATATAAGTATGTCCTGGTAACATTTTTTTTTCTTTTCATCTTCTCCTGCAATGGGATCAACAACTTTCATGCCATTTTTCTGTTGATTGAAGGTTGGAGATCAACTCAGCAGTTGCTCACTACCCATCCAAGGATAGAAAACTATCCTTGACATTTATCCCCATTGTTGATTTATATCCTACCTCTCTTTCAAGTCACTGCAATGGATGAAAATAGCTTACAGTTTTTATATATATTGTGGTAGTCTTTGAATAGTTTCTGAATCTGTTGGAAAATCCTGCTTTAACGCTGGCACCACTGAGAATGACTTGTGACCAGGGGTGAAATGTGAAAATTTCCGCTACCGGTTCTGTGGGTGTGGCTTATTTTGTGGGCATGGTTTGGTTGTCAGGTGGGCGTGGCTTCAGGTGGGCATGGCTTGGTGGTCAGGTGACCGGGTGGGCATGCCAACTTGTAAAATGTGGCGAAACTCACTTAACAACGCTCTTGCTTAGCAACCAAAATGTTGGGCTCAATTGTGGTCATAAGTTTTTCTTTCTTTCTTTCAGTCAGCACAGCCCCCAAGATGTTTCCCTCCTCCCACCGGGAGCCCCGTCTGGTTGGCCGACTTTCTCCCTCTCCCCCCTCCCGCCTTTCTCTTCCTTCCCCGCCTCCTCAGAGGCCAGCCTACCTGCCCCAGGAGGCAGCGCAGAGAAGGGTGCCGCAGAGCTAGTTTGGAGGCAGCGAGGAAATGGAGGCAGCGGTTGGTGGTGTTTCAGCACAGCCAGGCAACTGGCGCTAAAGGGAACACCCGGGTGGGTGGCCCTGTTGCTGCTGGACCCACGGAGACAGCCAAGCTTGGTTGCAGCTGCAATTGCAGCTGCATTGCCCTTGGCTCGGCTCATCCAGTTGCCTCTTGCAAAAGCCCCTTTCGGACAGCCCTGACCCAGAGGATGGCAAAGCAGAAGCAGTCGGACACCAAAGGCTTCCCCTCGTCCCCCACCTGTATTTGGGGGGGCATTCCCTCCTGAGGGCGGAACAGCCCACTTTACCCCACAGCTGCCAGGACACACGCCTCCATGCTGCCCGCCTGCTCTTCCTCGCTGCGCAGAGCTGTCGGGGTGTGCATGGCTCCGGCACTGCGGGGGCAGGAAGGGGCCACCCCAACTGCACAACCGGACCCCCACTGCCCCCCCCAATGCCACAGGGGCTGCAGCTGAGCCGGGGCCACCCCACCTGGCCGTTCCAAGGCCTCCTGCGGCTGGCTGAGCACTCAGCCGGCCTCCCTGGCAGGTGCGCTCCAGCAATGGCTCTGTCCTGCTCAGCACCACGCCCACCAGGGCTCCTGCTTGGCACCACCATGCTACCTCCCACGCGGGCTTTGGTAGGGGATTCAGGGTCCCCGCACAGGCACTCGGGGGCGCAGGAGGCCGGACCTCACGGGCACCCTGGTGGCTTTGCGCTTCCAAAAGCCCACCGGCCACAGGGATGCCCCCCCCCCCCCGGTTCCCTCTGCCTGCAGGAAGCAACCCCAAGGTTGTTCTGCTCCGCCATCAGCAGTGGCCACAGTTCCTTCTGCAAAACGGCTTCAAAACAGTTCCAGAAAGTTGGCAGCATGCAGGAAAGCTGACACGGCTTGGCTCAGCTCACCGGCGCAGCGCAGCTCATTACCCAGCTCCAGCCACAGCCCTGCCACCAGTGCTGGCTGCCCCAAGTCCACGTGGAGGCGAGCGGCGAAAGCCACACAGCCGTGGGCAGCCGGCAGGTACTCGGAGAGGCCCAAGCCGGGGCCTTGCCGCAGGCGGAGCCCCCGCTCATGGCAGAGCCAGAGACGCACCGCTTCAGCCAGCGCCGCCACCTCGCCCACTGGGTGGCCTCGCATGCCAAACTTTGCACGGCAGCGGGAAGTAGCCCAAGAGCTGGGGCGGATGCCCCACATGCTCAGCAGCCAAGCTGAGCCCCACACGTCCCTCTGCCTCCCACCTCGCCTGCCTCCTCCTCCTGCCAGACAGGGAGGGAGGGTAGCGAGAGGGGTGGTGGTGGCTCCTGCCAAGCACAGCGCATGGAGGTGGCGGGCAAGGTGTTCCCAGCACACCTGTTAATCCGGCCATCCACGCGACTACAAGTGCAGCACGGAAGCTGCTGGCAGCCAGGCGGGCGGCAGCCCCCTGCACGGGGAGGGGAGAGGGCCAGGCCTGCACTTGGAAGGGGCTGCTGCTCTCGCTGCCTTCCCTCCCTCCCTGGCAGGGAGACATCCGCCTGGCCTCCTGAAGCAGCGCTGCCACCGTTAGCTTTTGTTTCGTGGGAGAAGGAAGAAAGCGGGCAGCAAGAGTGGCAGCCACTTCCAAGCGCAGGCCTGGCCCTCTCCCCGACAGAGGCAGAGTGTGGCTGTGAAGGACCCTAACTGCCCACCCTCCCGGAGCACCACAGCCATGGTTCACTTTCTTCCTTCTCCTGCCGCCACCCTTCTTAGCCCCAACGCAGCAGCTGCGTCTCCCCCAAGGGCCACCCACCCACCCACTAGCCGGGTCTGGCCAGAAGCGGCACTTCTCCTGTCACGAGCTGGACACCGACTTCAGAAGGCAAGCGGGCATGGGCGACCACTGGGAAGGCCACGTGGAAGGCCGCCAAGAATGGCAGGGCTGCGGGGAAGCGAGTAGGCTGCTACCTCCCTTCCCCGCCACCCCGACATGCTTTCCTGCCTTCCACGTGGCCTTCTGCTTGCCTACCTTCACAAGCTGGCCACGTGGAAGGCAGGAAAGCATGTGGAGCCCTTCCAGCCTCGAAGCACCACACCCCACACTGACCAGCGCTCAAACAAACTCTGCCCCCACCGCGGCCGCGCAGGAAAATTCCCTGGCACGGTGCAGTTCTGGGATGGCAGAGAGCCCAGGCAAAAGCACACCCTGCCCTTCGGGACCCGAGGCGCAACGGGTCTTCCCCCCCGTCAGCATCGCCTTACCTTCTGCTGCTGCTATGGGGCTCAGTCTGAGAGCGGCAGCAGTCAGCCAAAGGCCCCGCGGAAGCAGAGTGCGCCACGCCCAAAAGGTGGGAAATGGCAAGCGGATGTCCCGGGGCTGCACACTGCATCTCCCACAGCCCTCTTCCGGTGCGAACTTGCATCCTACCACATGTGCAGTGCCGGGACATCTGCTTGCAGGGTGAGCGAGCGGCGAGCAGTGGACCGGTACGGGGGCATGGCCAGCCAGCCATCGCTACCAGGACAGCGAACCATGGGTGCAAGCCACTACCGGTCCACCCGATCCAGTCCGAACAGGGAACATTTCACCCCTGCTTGTGACGTAGAAATGAGATGAAAACAAGGCGGCATATTTGTGCTGTGGTTGTATACAAGTCAAGGGGGGGCGAGAGGTAGGGCATTGAAAGTATCTGCATCAGAATGATTAAAGAAGAATTACAATCTCATGTCATAAGCTCCACCCCTTATAAATATGTGTACAGTGTCACGATGGAGTAACAAAAGGTTGTGTTGCAACCTCAAACATTAATTTCAGCTTTTCCCTTCTTCCCTGTGGACACCCATGCTGGGAAATGTGCCTTTTCTGGATTGTATCACTTTAACTTTTGGGGGCTAGGGGAAAGTATGAGAAAGTACCACTAATGATAACTGGACATTTAGGACATGAGCTTGTAAAGCAAAACGAAATCCTTGGAATGGTACTCAGCATGTCCATTTGATCATGCTAGCTGGGAATTCTGAGTGCTCCAAGACATCTGTAAAGTGCTAAGTTAAAGAAAATTGCTTTAAAAGCCAAATCAAAAGCAAGTGAATGTTGGCATTTGTAAGAGAGGGCACATTTTTCTCCTTTATTTTTTTCTATTTATAAAGAGCTTCCTTCATTATTTACATGATGATGATGACAATAACAATATAACCAAGAAGCATTCAAAGACTATTTTGCATCTCATGAAAGAAAATTGGCTTCTTATTGTGATGTTTTTCAGATGCTTTTACCCGGTCTCTAAACACTTCTGCTTTTGCACTCTCTTTCTCTTGCTCACACACACACACACAATGCATAAATGTATATATATATGTATAGTCTTACTTACAAATATTAACAACGAACATATTGGAAGTAGGCAGATGTTTAAAGCAGCTATCCTAGCAAAGCTTTCCCAAGGCTGTTTTTAGTTTAACTAGGCTTCAAATTATGGCCTCTCGTCTCTCTTTCCACATCCCTTCCCTCGCCAACCATCTATTTTTTCCCAGCAATAGCTAGATAGCAGTTTTTCTCTAGCAGCTATAAAGATGTACCTGGAGAGATTTGGGAAGAGAGGAACAAGTAGTCATTGCATTCTACTAACGGGTTTTAATATAAACTGCTTTGAGCTTTTTAGGAAGAGTAATATAGAAATGGAAACAGTGACAACAGCTGCCTAGAGTCTTTGAAGTGGGTGTTACACAAATTGATGTAAAAACAAAACAGTAATGGAAAATGCTACAAGTAGCATTTTTATTATTATCCTCATACTATTGAAAGCCAATTAGGAACAACCAATTAGGAACAGTGAAAAAGCTATTAATAACTGATGAAAAGTAGCTTGCCATATAGGTATTTTTGTCTTCAGTCATTCTCTTTTCCAACCTGTTCTAAAAATACATATCATGGAAAAATGATTTGTGTATTGCACAACACACTTGTCAACCATAAGATGCATGGGCTCTTTCTGTCTTACACACACACATACATTAGAAGGTTATGTGAGGATTGAAATGCAGGAACTGTATATATTGCTCTGAACTCAGTTTAGAGTTAGTGGGATAAAATAATAATTTGGAACAGCTTTCCTCTTGTGATGATACCTTTAACACCATCAAACATCCACATCTGCCTATCCTAGGTCCTTCAGAAGTATTTAGTAGGTGGACAGAAATGCCAAATACAGCCTAAACATCTGGTTGACTGCACAACAAATGATAATAATAATTGACAAAGTCACCATCAGTCAATTGCAAAAGGCAGCTTTGCTTGAAACAGCTTACATCTGCAACTACATCTTTAATACCCTCAAACAACATCTTCTTATCTCAGGTCGTTGGGAAGGACTTGATAGGTGGATAAACATCTGGCTGAATGTGTGACCTCATATTATAAATTCTAAATAAAATTATGTTAACCTGTGTGCTTTTCTTTTGTGGGTTTGCCAAGATACGGCAAAGAATTTGCCAAATCTTGCTCTACAGAAATCTAATTAATATTTTAACGACTTTTATTTCAAAGCTAAGCCAGAACTAACTATCATGTATATCCATTTCAAACTATCCATGGTTCTTTTTAAGAGGCTGCAGTTCTGTTAAGAACTCATTAAAGCACATGAAAACATTTTATTTAGAAGCTTTGGAAGCATGTAATCATTAATGTTTATTGGCCTGGCTAAAAATGTTTCTTAAAAAGTGATATAATGGGGCAAAAATTCAAATGAAATGAGGAGAGAGAAAGAAAGAAGGGAGGGAAAAGAAAGAAAGAAAGAAAGAAAGAAAGAAAGAAAGAAAGAAAGAAAGAAAGAAAGAAAGAAAGAAAGAAAGATGGATGATAGATTATGGCCACTAATGGTAAACAAAGCAAGATGTAAGTAATACAAATGCACCCATAGAAGACAAAATTAGAGCATAAAAGAGAGACTTCTGAAATGTCACACGTTTGATCTAATATATGCCATTCTAGCTGAATTTTCATAGATGTGAATCCCATTGTCCTCTTTGTAGTTAGTCTATACTTGAATTTTAGGTTAAGTTTCATTATTTACACCAGGCCTTTCTTCAAACATAAAAAATGCCGAATAAGCCTAGTTAATAAATATCTTTGGTACGATCCAATCAAAGTTGAAAATTTTGGAATCTTTGTTTTCTGCAGGGAAGAGTTAAACCAAAGTTAAGAAATACATTAAAAACTTTTTTGACTCTTCAAAGTAATTCTAACTAGAGCATATCATCTTATTTTGGAGTATTAGTAATAATAGATACTTTTACTTTATAAAAGAGTGGAAGATAAGATACAAGATGAAGAAGCAATTTCAAAAGAATTACATACACTAGTTGAATATCTCAAACAGGTAGCCAAGGAGAAGCAAGCTTGGGACTTCCTTCCTTCCTTCCTTCCTTCCTTCCTTCCTTCCTTCCTTCCTTCCTTCCTTCCTTCCTTCCTTCCTTCCTTCCTTCCTTCCTTTCCTTCCTTCCTTCCTTCCTTCCTTCCTTCCTTCCTTCTCCTCTAAAACCCTGAGCTTACTGTAGCTTTTCACAAAACTCTACTTTGTTCAGAGTTCAGAAACTGTATTAAATTCCACATATGAAAAGGCCCTCTACTTGTCAAAGTTTAATAGCCCCAACTGCACTAACCTTACTTTATTTGTCTTACCTTTCTATTAAGCTGCCTGAACAGCTCGCCACTTCTATCTTACAAAGCAATAAATTCTCCAAGGTAATTGTTCCATGGGTGAAGAAGAATAAATAATTTCCTGGATTTGATATGACTCTGTGAATACATTTGAGACTTTTCATTAATAGACTCATCTGATTCCGACATATTAAAAGTTGCACTGAAAAAATAACTTTTCTGCATTTTTAAAAAATATATTCTCCTCTGGACTTTTCACTTTTAGGAATCCAATTTTCTCCCCTGGTGATGATTACTCGCTGGAACACTTTCATAACAATCTCTCCACATCTCTTATCCTTTTATATGCATCAATCCAGTTGTACCTCTTCTTCTTCCATCCAGGATGAATATAAACCTAATTTTCTCCAAGACTCATAGTTCTAGTTCCAGAAGCCCATTATCTATTTCTTTTGCCCTATCTTGTATCTTTCAATGTTTCTTGTAAAGCAGGATGTGCAAAATTATATATAATTCACCTGTTGAGGCCTTGCAAGTCCTTGATATACTGTATATCTATGGTAATGTCTCCCAATTTCATCATTTTTTTTCCACAATGCCCTGTGCAACAGTCTATCTGATACCACTGATTAAAGTACACTTCAAGTGACAGAGAGGTATCTGTGATTCATTTTAATAAGCATTTGCATCACCTGAAATGTTCCACCCCTATTCATTGTCAGAGTGTACTAGATGCTCTCCACCTTTAAGGAAACAACGTTTTTTTAATCATGGTTATGAAAAGGGTAGTTTTGAAAGAATGTACATGGTAGAATAAAAACTACAATTTCTGAAGAAATCTATGGGGATGTTGAAATAAATGTCAAATGTGTCAGCCTTAAAAGTTTAATAGCACTTACATTTAATTTGCTTTTAATAACTCTTCCATTCAGGTTTAGGGGGGGGGAAATGTGAAGGGGCATGTTTGAGAAAAGGGGGCCTTGTCAAATGTGTCCTGTCCTCCCACACACTCACTCATTCTTGCTGAAATGTTTAGGAACATCTTTATTTGCATTGCAGGCAGTTCTGACTTGAGAAATGAAAGTTCACATAATGAGTAGCTAGACCAAGGTGCCATATCTATGTCTTTCTGTAATATTTGCATGTGGATAATAAATGAAACTGTGATCTGCAATTGAAATACCATAGCTCAGTAAAGAAACAGACTTAACATTTAGAAATTCCAATGTTTCTTTTTGCAAAGAAGTACCCTATGTCAGAGATGGGATTCAGCAGGTTCTGAGCAGTTCTGGAGAACTGGTAGCAGAAATTTTGAGTAGTTCAGAGAACCGGTAAATATCACCTCTGACTGGCCCCGCCCCCATCTATTCTCTGCTGATCGGGAGGAAATGGGGATTTTACAGTATCCTTCCCCTGGAGTGGGGTGGGAATGGAGATTTTACAGTATCCTTCCCCTGCCACGCCAACCAAGCCATGCCATGCCCACCAAGCCATGCCCACAGAACCTGTAGTAAAAAATTCTGAATCCCACCACTGCCCTATGTGTTCTTTTCTCTATTACATTTGCCTCTTACTCTGCAGTCCAGAATAGTTTATATGTTTCTTCCTATGTTTGGATAATATCAGACTAAGATGTAGTATTAGGTTTAGCCAAAGCAAGGTGTGTTCTATAACAACACCTATTCACTCTAGATCAGGGGTGGGTTCTACTTACCTTCCCTACCAGTTCGCATCGCGATGGAAGTGCGTGTCACTTTGTGGAAATGACCCTCTGCGCATGCGCAGAGTGTTCTTTGCAGGGCCGCGGCAACCAGAGAACCGATTCGGGGGCGTGGACATCCGGCCATTGCTGCCAGTTCGGCGAGCGGGTGAAAATTTCCAAGATCCACCAGTACTGGAGAACCGGTCCGAACTGGCACCAACCCACCACTGCTCTAGATGAGTTCAAATCTGTAGGGCAAGATGGATTTTATCTCAGAGTTCTGAAGGAACTTCTAGACCTGATCTTGGAACTACTGAACCATATTTCTCAAAGATCCTGGTACACTGGGGAACCAGAGCATTGAAAAAGAGCTGATGTGCTTCCAACATTTAAAAAAGAAAAAAAAATGGATCCTGAAACTATGGACAATTAACCTGTTTGTCAATGCTCCAACTAATGAATTGGAAGCTTGACACTTGGAGCCTTGACACTGATATTGATACCTTGGGAAGATTGTAGAAAAGATAATCAATCAACAGATCAGCAAACACCTAGAAACAAGCAAAGATACTTTCCCAAAGGTGCTTTTCCAAAAGGCAATTGAGCTTTCTTGTTTTCTTGTTGTTTCATTTCTCATCCAAGAAGCTTCTTCAGTTCTGACTGAGTGGTGGGGAAGTGGGTGCAAGATGGGAATCAGACAATAAATCAGAACATTCAATAGATGATCTGCTGGTATTGAGATATAAGAATTAACCTTTTGTCATGGATAAATTGTACTCTTGTGACTGGAAAATTAACCAGCACCAGTTATCTCTGCAGACACGGAAAAACTATTTAAATGTTCTGACACAGGTATTATCTGGATGCTCTTGTTCTGACACAGGTATTATCTGGAACTCATATGCAGAGTGGTGATGAGAGGTCATGACAGTTTTTTTTCTTCCAATGGTGTCTTCCTGCTCAATATCAGTGTCAGAATGTAGTGAATCTAACTGGATATGAATACATGGCAAAGTTTGGACTTATATGGAAGTAATAAATATAGTAAATAAAAGTTACTTCCACATCTTTATTTCATCCATTGTTGGCCCAAACTTCCTAGAGAAGGATAGCTAAGAAGATACGTAGCAAATAAAATTCCTCTGATTCAAGCAAACTCCAAGACTTGACTGGAGTGATATCTTATGGTATCATCATTGTGCTGTTACCAAGAAAGACCCAAATGAGTAAAAGTCAAATGAGATTGTGTGTTTCGATACAAGTAGTCTTTTCTGGGTTTATGGCATGATGTTCACTCTGCTGAGTCCCAAAGTGCACTGCAGTTCTATTACAGATATTAAATCTGAAACAGAACCAAAATATGTCATCTTGCCTCAACCTTGGTAAAATGAATTCCAAGCTGCCATATTCTGTCTAAGATTTCTAATATGTTCTAAAGTATGGTAGCCATACAATTTATATACAGTACTAATGAAATTCTGAAGAAACCAAAACTACAAACTTGGTTTTTTTTAAAAAAAAAAAAACTTAAGACGTAAAATAGGTAATCACTATGTTTTGAAGCATTTAAAGTGAGTGAAAACCCTGTTTCTGAGATATTACATTGCATCATCTCAAATCATGTGTACTAAAATGTGCCTATCATTTGATACAGAGTTGACTGAAGCTAAAAAAAATGCTAGCTATCACTGGAATAATCTTGTTATACAGGGACACTTCTTATACAGGTACTTCATTTTCCTCAGCAGAAGCATTTTATCAGTTATAGAGAGATACAGTAGCATTGTCCTTATAAATAATGTCAGACTAGTTTTATTATGGGGGAACCACCCACCAGCATTTTAACACTAAATATTCTACCACGAAATAAAATATAGTCTCTATTCCCTAGTGTTTAACCTTTGTTTACAAACAACTCATAATTTATGATTTCAGCCATGGAGAGGGATCTTTAGTTGTTTTATGTGTCAATTTCCAATTTACAGAAATGCTGGAAGAAATACTGCAGTGCCATTTGTCAGCTTTTTTGAAGAACAAGAATACAAACTTTTTTTTATATGTAGAAAATGTAATTCGTGAAATAAAGCTATGCTTAGAATAAGTGTTATGAAATAAAAAGGCAAGAAATGTGTGCTTCCATGTCAGTTTTGACTCTTGATGACTGCTTCAACAAATCTCTGCAGTCTGTACTCGGCAATATTTTCAGAAGTGGCTTACTAATTTCTCCTTCCTAGGGCTAAGAAAGACTGTGACTGACCCTAAACCAATCTGGCAGGAATAGCCAACACCCCAGATGATAGGCTAAAGTTCCAGCTGCATGTCAACAGGCTTGAACACTGGGCACTATCCAACAAAATGAAATTCAGTGGAGAGAAAAGTAAGGTTTTACATTTAGGCAAGAAAAACCAAATGTACAAGTACATATGATGTGAAATCTGGCTCAATAGCAGTAACTATGATAGGGATCTTGGAGTCCTAGTGGACAAGTATAAGACAACAGTGTGCAGAAGCCACCAAAAAAATCCCATGTAGTTCTAGGTTTCATTAACAGAGGGATAGAATCAAGATCACGTGAAGTCTTAGTACCACTTTATAAGACCTTGGTAAGACCACATTTGGAATTAATGCCTATTGAGATTCTCAGTCATCCAGGTCATGGTTGTCACAAAGTTGCTTTTTCAAGAGGCAACTGGACTTCCTTGTTGTTGTTTTTTATTATTTATTTATTTATTTATTTTGTCAAGTACGTGTTTGATAATATACATAAGTATAACATTATTTGAATACATAAGATGGGTAGGCACGCTGGTGCGCTTATGCACGCCCCTTACTGACCTCTTAGGAATGGGGTGAGGTCAACAGTAGACAGTGTAAGGGTAAAGTTTTGGGGATTTGGGGATGAAACCACAGAGCCAGGTAGTGAGTTCCAGGCATTAATCACTCTGTTGCTGAAGTCGTATTTCCTGCAATCGAGTTTGGAGCGGTTCACTTTGAGTTTGTCTCTGTTGTGTGCTCGTGTATTGTTGTGGTTGAAGCTGAAGTAGTCGTTGACAGGTAGGATGTTGTAGCAGATAATTTTATGAACTATGCTTAGGTCATGCCGAAGGCGACGTAGTTCTAAGTTTTCTAAGACCAGAATTTCAAGTCTGGTGGCGTAAGGTATTCTGTTGCGAGTAGAGGAGTGGAGGGCTCTTCTCGTGAAATATCTCTGGACTCGTTCGATTGTATTAATGTCCAATATGTAGTGCGGGTTCCAGACAGATGCGCTGTATTCAAGAATTG
>QLTV01002421.1:868812-899699 GCA_003457575.1 Thermophis baileyi | reverse complement strand
CAGTTTCTGGATTTGATAGGGCGCTCCCTATTTTAACCACTTGGTGTCTTTTTGACAGGAACGCAGCTAGCCAGTTATGTAGGGGTCCAGAGATGCCATAGGATTTTAGTTTCAGAAGTAGTTTGTAGTGTACCACTGAGTTGAAGGCTTTCCAGAAGTCTATGTAAATTGCGTCTATTGTTTTGCCCTGGTCAAGTTTTGAAGTCCATATGTTTTTGCAGTGTAATAGTTGTAGATTACAGGATAATTTTTTCCTGAAACCAAATTGCTTGTTTGAGAGTAGGTTGTTTGTTTCTAAGTGGAGGGTAATGGATTGGTTTATGATTGATTCCATGACTTTGCAGGAGGGCGTGGCCAACGTCGCGGCACTATGGGTGTTTCCTGCGGTAGCTCCATGGGGAATCCCGAATCCCAGCTGTTTGGGGACCCGGAACTGGACCGGAACCAGGTCGGAACTGCCCTGGAGGGGCGGTGAAGTGGAGAGGCACAGGTCAGTGGCTCGTGGGGATCGCAAACCCCCCAGGGAGCCGACACCAGCCTCCTGACCAACAGCTGAGGAAGGCGGCTTGAGCCGCCATTAGCTGGGATGGCCACAGCAAGAAGATTGGAAGAGAGAATTAAGAGAAGTCAACCTGGGTGAGATGATTTTCAATTGAAGTTTTATTGTGTGGGAGAGGAGATAACTGGAACAAGAGAAGACAGAAAGAAGTTTGGTGCTTGGAGTCACAAAAGAGGGGGGAGTGGTTTTTAAACTGCTCTCTGTCTGGATTTTAGCGGCGGGGAAAGCGGAGCGCGAAAAACAACAACAACAGAGGCTTGGCTTTTTAACTGAAATGAGAACTGTGCTGTGAACCTGGAATTGGAATTATATGAATTAAGTGCCGGAGGAGGTTTCATTTTTTGCATTATGGGTGTCCCTCCTTAACTTTATTTTTTATATTTCCTACCTCTTTTTTTTCTACTTTTAGATGTTTAAATTTAAAATCTTTTTTTATTGAATGGACTATAGTGCCATCTAGTGACAAGAACTGGTAGTGACAGCCTTGAATAACAGCTGTTATTTTATTTTGCTGGTCTGATAAGGATAAGCTGTTTTGTCTCTGTTTGTTTTATGTTCTGGAACATCTTCTTCCTTTTCTCTTTTGAATTTTTTTTTTGGATGGATTAAGGCAGGAAGAGCCTGAAGTATAGAAGGAATTTATATATATATATATTCTTTTTTTTTTCTTCAGCTTTATTCTTTTTCTCCTTTTGGATTTTTTTTCTTTTCATATATTGGAACTTATAATTTTATCTTTTTTTGTATTTTGGATTGGAATTTTGGATTTTTACTTGTTTTTGTAGAGAGTGTTCTTTTTCTTTTTCTTTTTCTTTTCTTTTTTTTTTTTTTTGCACTTTTTTTTACTTTTTTTCCCCCTCCACAATTGAATTATTGGATTATTGGATTATTTTTGTTTTTTCTTTCTCTTCTTTTTTTCTCTTTTTATTTGTTGGAATTTTTTATACTGTTTTTTCTTTTTTCTTCTTCTTTATTCTTTTTCCTTTTTTTTGTCTCGTTCATTAGATTACAAAATATTTGGATTATAAATATTGTTGGTAAAGATGAAGAAGACAACACCACATTTGGCATCAGCAACTACATCAACAACACAAAGTCCAGGACAGAAAGTGGCGGATACTTCAGCGCAAGCAGATAAGTAAAATATTATGGAATTGAAGAGCATGATGCAAACTTTCCATGCAGATTTGAAAGAAAGTATTGGCAAAGTGGAAGAGAGTATTGGTAAAGTGGAAGAGGAATTGAAAGAGGTGAAAGGATTGATGGAAAAAAATGAACAACCTCTACAGAAAGTTGAAGGGAAAGTGGAAGTAACTGAGAAGAAGATGGAAGAAATGGACGATCGGCTTACAGAAACAGACAAAAGACAAGAGAGGACAATTATAACTGTGGAAATGGATCGATCTGAATATTATCTACAATTTCAAAATGTGGCAGAAGAAAAGGGCGAAAACCTGGCTGAGACGATGGCAGAAATTTTGGCAGATATGATGGAGGAAAGCAAAGAAAAGATACTTAATGATATTGATGAAATTTACAGAGTTCATACCAGATATGCAATGAAAAATAAGCTGCCCAGAGAGGTTCATATTAGATTCACAAAGAAATCAGTTAGAACCGAAATTTTGCAGAAGTTAAGGAATACTACAATTAAGTATAAGGAAAAGGAGATAATGACATTGAAACAAGTTCCAAGAAGGGTGAGAGACTTGAGAAGAGAATACCAATTTTTGACGAAGAGATTGATTGAAAGAGGAGCAAATTTCAGATGGCTGATACCAGAAGGGATAATGGTGGTCTGGCATGAACAAAGATACAGATTAGATACAGTGGAAAAGGCTGAAATATTTTACCACCAGCATTTTGAACAAGGCGAAGAAAGACTGAGAAGAGAAAGAGAGGTTAGATTCCAAGAAGACACTTGGCATGAGACAAAACAACAAGCAAGTCAATACACCAAAGAGTTGGAAGAGAAAGAACTAGAAGGAGCAACAGTGATAGAGGCAAAGGACCAAAGAGATATACGGGTGACGAGGTCGGCTAAGGCATTGAAATAAACATGGAAGAAGAGATTAAGATGATTTCGATAAATATAAATGGATTGAATTTGGCTATAAAAAGGAAAAGAATATTTAATAAATTGGGGAAATTAAAAATGGACATAATATGTCTACAAGAAGTGCATATTAGAAGACAACATAAGAAATTGCTAAAACATGCAAGATTGGGAGACCTATATTCAGCATTAGCAGATCAAAGTAAAAGAGGAGTTGTATTATATATACAGAAAAAAATGAGTTCCAAATGTATTTATGCAGATGAAGAAGGTAGGCTTTTGATGGTCGAAATAACAATGCATGATAAAAAAAAGTATTATTGGTAGCAATTTATGTGCCAAATGAAGGTCAAGAAAAGTTTTATTCTATACTACATGCTAAAATAATGGAATTGGAGTATGAAAATATTTGTATGATGGGAGACTTCAATGCTATTGCAGAGGTGGAATTGGACTATAAGACAACAAAAAAGAACAAGAAATTAAGAAAAATATTACCAAAATCTTTTTTTATAATGGCAGATGAGTTAAATATATTTGATGCTTGGAGGGGAAAGTTTCCAACAAAGAAGCAATATACATTTTACTCTTCCAGACATATGTCTTGGTCAAGAATAGATATGTTGTGGATGTCAATGGACTTATTAATAAATATACAAAATGTAAATATTGAAATTGATATGTGGGCAGACCATAACCCGATTACAATTACTTGGAAAGGACAAAAGAAAAAAGCTAGATGGACATTAAATCAAGAATTATTGAAAGAAAAAGAATTTCAGCAATTTATGGAAAAAGAAATGAGATTCTTTTTTAAAGAAAATAAAAAGAGTGATATTTCACTTCAAATTGTATGGGATACAGCAAAAGCATATATTAGAGGACTGGTCATGACATATATGAGTAAAAGAAATAAGCAGAGAAGGCAAAATAAAAAAGAATTAGAAGAAGATTATAGGAAATTAGAAAAAGAACTTCAGAAAGATACACAAAATAAAAAGATTAAAAATATGATGGAGCTGAAGAAACATAAGTTGAATATGATGGAAAATGAAGAGGTGGCAAGGAAAATAAAAATGTCTAAACAGAACTTTTTTGAACAAACCGGGGAGATGGTTAGCCTACAAAATGAAGAAAGAAAAGGGAAAAAAATGGATTAAACAAGTGGAAGATATTGATGGGAACTTACAATATCAAAATGAGGAGAAAAGAAAGATAGTGTGGTCATACTATCAGGATTTATATAAACAAGAAAAAATAAATGGAGAAAATATAATACAATACTTGGAAGAAGTGAAATTACCTAAAATACCAGAAAAGTTTAAGAATTTGTTGGATGATAAAATAACAATGATGGAATTAACGGAGGCAATTAAAAGACAGAAAAATTGCAAAGCACCAGGCCCAGATAGGTTACCAGCAGAAATATATAAGACTTTAGAGGAAACATTAGGAATTGTAATGTTGGAACTTTATAATGAACTTTTATTAGAGACAAAGATACCGGATTCATGGTCAGAGGCATTTATAACTTTAATTCCAAAAGAAGAGACTGATTTACAGAAAATTAAAAACTATAGACTGATCTCACTTTTGAATGCGGATTATAAAATCTTTGCTTCAATATTGGCGAATAGACTTAAAAAATTTTAAGTGAATTTATACACTCAGATCAGAACAGATTTTTACCTAAAAGGCAGATCAAGGATAATATGCGAACAATTTGGGAATACATTAGAATACTATGAAGTGCACTCCGGAAAACAAGTGGCATTGATGTTCTTAGACGCACAGAAGGCATTTGATAATGTGAATTGGCAATTTATGATAAGTCAACTTCAAAATATGGATTTTGGTAAGAGATTTATTAATACAATTAAAACAATTTATTCTAAACAATCAGCAAAAGTAATGGTGAACGGAGACATGACAGAGAAGGTGAATATTATGAAAAGAACAAGGCAAGGATGTCCTTTATCCCCACTACTATTTGTTTTAACATTGGAGGTATTGAATAGATGTATAAGACAGAGCAAAGATATAAAAGGAATGAAAATTAAAAGAGAGGAGTATAAATTGCAAGCATTTGCAGACGATTTGGTGTTTATTTTGGAAGAACCATCAGAGTCCGAAATTATTACAACAAATTGAAAAATATGGAGAAGTAGCGGGATTAAAAATTAATAAAGATAAAACAAAACTGTTAGTTAAAAATATGATGGAATAACAAAAGAAGGAATTAATGGGGAAGTTAAATATACAGATAACAAAACAGGTAAAATATTTGGGCATCCAGTTATCAGCAAGGTGTATAACAATTAAGGAAGACAACTATTACAGATTAAAGAAACAGATTGAAATAGATCTGGAAAAATGGAAAAATCTACAATTATCGTTGATGGGAAGAATTGCAACAATTAAAATGAACATATTGCCACCATTGTTGTTTTTATTTTCTACAATACCGATAAGGATAGAGGAAATTTTTTTTAATGGGGTAAATAAAATGATTTTGAAGTTTGTTTGGCAGGGGAAAAAGGTGAGGGTTAATATAAAAATGCTACAAGATGCAAAACTTAGAGGTGGATTTGGATTACCAAATTGGCAGTTATATTATTATGTGGCATCATTGACATGGATGAGAGAATGGATCTTGCTAAGAAATACAAGACTTTTGACTTTGGAGGGACATGATTTACATATAGGCTGGCACGCATTTTTATGGTATGGAAGGAGTAAAATACACAGCTATTTCCAGAGACATTGCATAAGGATCTCTTTGTATGTGGTGTGGGAAAAGATAAAAGAGAAACATTATATGAAAATACTGTATTGATTATCAATAATGGAAGCACTAATTCACCCAAATAGACTTAATTGGGGGAATATTGCAAGATATAAGGATATTTTAACTGATAAGGGGGAATTGAAATCTACTCAAGAATTGGAGAAACAAGGGATAAAGATGGATTGGTACATGAGAATGCAGATACAATCAAGATATAATAAGGACTTTAAAACAGAGGGTATTAATTTGGAAAAAACAGAATTAGATGAAATACTCACAGGAACGGAAGAAAGATTAATAAAAAAATTGTATAATTATTTACTGTATATTAAGTTAGAGCATGAGCAAGTGAAAGATACAATGATAAAATGGGCAAAGAATTTTGGATATACGATAGAAGTGGATAAATGGCAGCAGCTTTGGGAAAGGAATTATAAATTGACAATGGCAACAGCATATAAAGAAAACATGTATAAAATGTTTTATAGATGGCACATGTCACCAGAAATAATAGCTAAAATGTTTAAAGATAAATCTATGAAATGTTGGAAATGTCACCAAATACCTGGTACTTTTTATCATATGTGGTGGACATGTGCTGATGCCAAAGCATATTAGAGTTTAATTCAAATGTGGATAGAAAAGATATTGAAACAACGTATGGATTTGAAACCAGAGATATTCCTGTTGGGTATACTACCAGAGAAATATAATAAAGAAAATGTATATTTAATTATTCATATAATCACAGCAGCTAGAATTGTATTTGCACAAAATTGGAAGGCAGCTAAAGCCCCTTCTGAAGGAGAGGTAATCAAGAAAATATTGGATTGTGCGGAGATGAACAGATTGACAATGATAATTAAAGAAAAGGAGGACTCAGAATATTATAACATTTAGAGGAAATTTTATGATTGGATGAAAAATGAATATGTATAGAAGATAAACAACACTGAATAAAAAGTGAGGAAAATGGAAGTTAAAGTTGTTAGACCCAGGCGACAAAATTAGGTAGTTAAGGAGGCAGTATTAAGATAATAACAAATATATACCTAGAGAAAGTAATATGTATATAAATATGGATGCAGAAAAAACATAAATGTAAGAGACGTACCGTTAATTAAACGAAGTTAGGGAGATGAGTTATCTGTTTGTTAATTATAAAATGGATTATAAATGAATACAGTCAGGAAAGGAATAAGAGGGAGGAAGAGGAAGTAGAGAAGAAGAGACGAGAAGGAAGAGTGTAGAAGAGGGGGAGGTTGGAAGGTGGGATGGGGAGGAAGGAGAAGAAGAAAGTAGGATGGAGGGAGAGAAGGAGAAAGAAGGTAGAGGAAAGAGAGGGAGGCGGAGGGAGGGGATTGATAAGAAATATTGGAAAAACACAGGTAACAAGAATATAAAAGGTGCAAGATTAGGATGTATGTTAAATGTTTATTGGATAGTAATGTATAATGTAAAACTTGAAATGATTTATGGTACATGTACTGATGTGTATGTGAAGAGTGTATAAAAAAATAAAAATAAAAAACTTCAAAAAAAAAGAAAGAAAGAAAAGAAATTGGCCTATAAATGCAATGTAACACACAAGCGGTTTTCCAAATTGCCCCAAAAGAATCAGGAAGTAGGTAGCCTACAATTTTCAAATAATCAGACTGAGCTCTATTCTCTCTGGTTTAGTAGGATATTCTTAAGAAACTTTCCCAGCTAGTATGCTGAATGAATCTGCGATTTATCAGTTTCAATACTGACATCAGCCAAGGCTGGTTATCATCACTGTTCTCCCTGATCACCTCTAGTTCAAAATTACTCATGTCAGCATTTGAAAGCTAGTGAGTGAGAATGAGATTAGGGGAGGCAAATTTGCAAGGGAAGCTAACATATCTGGTTTCTGTTACTGAGAAGTTATGTAGCAAAATTGAAGCAATAAAAACTTAGCAAACCTGTATATCTTTTAAGACCGATGAACTTCATCCTGCCCCTCAGCTGTTTACTGTTGTATGCAGTGAGACATAATTTTTATTTTACTTTAAAAAAAAAAAAGAATTATCAGTTTTTCAAGCAAAAAGCAAACCATATAGGAATGTGAGCTTTTTTGATTTGAGGGTCACACAGGGATTTATGTGCTCAGGCTATATACCAAAACTAAATACCTCTTTTGGGGGGCATGTGTTGGATCAGGGTTTTTTAAAAATGAAATATGCGTCATAAGCCTTGTAGAATGTCTTGCCCCAGAAAAACTCTACAAGCTTTAAAAGTGCTCTTAAAATTTTCTTCCTCCAAAGTGAAAATGTTTAGTATCATCCTTTACTCAAAATTCTAATGGACTGCACATAGCTTCCAAATTGTATTTTTTGCACCCCTGTCATAGTACATGACTGGAGCTGTAGAGGGCCTCCTCAAAGAAACAGAGGCATCTATAGGTTGAGGGAGCAATAAACTAAGACGGTAAGTCCAATCATGCACTTAAAACTCCACTCCACCGAACACATGGTCCCAACTGCCATCTTGGGCTCTTGTTCCATCATGAACAAAGATGTGAAGGACTGAGGTTTGTATCATCAGACATTCCTTTTCATTGATTTGCATAATAAGAATATTTTTAGAATCCTTATTATTAGTGTATTCTTCTCTTCAATTCATCATTACATTAACTCTTTGAGTCAGGTGGGTTAAGGAATTGTGACCAACTCAAAGTCAGATGAAGAATAAGGAACTGAACTGGAGACTTCTAATCCTCATATTTAGCCATTGCTTAGAAATCTGATAAAACTCGATTCCTCATTAATACCGTGAAATGCAAACAAAGACTTATTTTTGTGTATTGTGGCCATCTCTGAATTGACAAGGTTTACTTGGCCATGTAAAAGGCTGTGAGAATGATGTTAGGAGGCAGGAAGAAGAAGCACAGCCTAGAGACAACTGTCATGAAAAAGATATTTCAACTCACAGAAGTAAAGGAGGAATTGGAAGTATCTCAGAAGGGATCCTCTCTAGTTTTCTGGAAAGCATACTAACGAGAGGGAAGAAGTGCTTTTGAACATGCAAGATTCTGTTACTGTAATCTCTCTCTCTCTATATATAAAAGCGAAAACCACTCACACATTAATCACGAAATCTCCAGAACCGTAAAGCCTACAAACTTGAAATTTGCCACGTATGTTCCTCTTGGCTTCTAGGTGCTCACTAAGAAAGGATTTTTCAAAATGACCATCGCAGCATGAGTATTTCTTATATTAATATTAACAAGCTCTGATGCTAAGGAGTTCTACTCCCCCCCTCCCCACCTGAAAAGAAATCTGATCCAAATGCAAAACACAAGCAGAGGAGTTTCAGTTTTGCTTTTGCTTTCACAGCATGCTTTATTTGCAGCCCAGTTTAATCTGGTTTAATGGCTAACTGGATCATTGACTGCAATGTGGGCATCCTCAATGCCATGGCAAGATGAAGGAACTTTCATTGCACTCATCAATTACTTGTGCAAATGAGAAGGAACAATGCTGAAAGGTGCTCTTCCATATATTCTGAAAAGCCCACATAAATAAAATGACAGACAGTACAGTATTCATTCCAATTGGAAAGCTGCAATGGCACATTTTAAAATGCAAGCCTTAATTTTCTGGCTTTCAGTAATATAGAATTATGTAAAAGAAATCAGTAAACAGGTTGTGCTATATAATACCATGCTTTTAATTTCTGAAGTTTAAGTTGTCTTTCACAAAAGTTCTCCCAATTTTTTTTTGTTCTCATCTATATATATAAAAGCCAAATACCACTCACGCATCATCATGAAATCTCCAGAACCGTAAAGCCTACAAACTTGAAACTTGGCATGTATGTTCCTCTTGGCTTCTAAGTGTTCGCTAAGAAAGGATTTTTTGAAATGGCCATCAGATCATTAGTTATTTCTTATATTATTATTAACACGCTCTGATGCTAATGAGTTAGACGTTCTACTCCCCCTCCCCATCTGAAAAGAACTCTGTTCCATCTGCCAGTGGGCGTGGCCAGCATGTGACTCATCCGGCCTGCGGGCTGAGAGTTTAGACATTCTACTCCATGCTAAGGAGTTCAGTTTCATAGCGAAGCACGGGTATCCAGCTACTAGTCTTACAATAAAAGTGATATGTGCTTTAGCTATTGAGTTGCTTTTCTGGCATGGCTTTAATTTCCATGTTGAGTGGACAAGTCTATGAAAGACAAGTTAAACAAACTGAGTACAAGGAAATTTTTCAGAAGCTGAAAGGCTGTTAACTAGCACATTTCCAAAGTTCATTGTTTTGTTATTTGCTTTTTCCCCCTTCTACAGAACTGCTTCACAACAGACCCATAGTTTAAATATCATAGATATAGCAGGTCAGAACTGAAGATCATATAAATGGAAGTACGGAGCATTTTCACTTCACCTGTAGAAAGAGACGCCTTGGTATTTGCTTTTCTTATTGCCACATTCAACCAAAAGGGGGGAAAACAGCTTCAGTTCATTGCAGTCCATAAGCATCATAATCAAAAATATAAAAGCATTTCATCAGTATGAACAAAGCGATATAGAAAAACTCTAAATTAGCTTTTCCTTCTCTCTCATCCTACTTCTCTTTGGTCTCTTTTTTTCTCTCTCTCTCTCTCTCTCTCTCTCTCTCTCTCTCTCTCTCTCTCTCTCTCTCTCTCCTTCCTTCCTTCCTTCCTTCCTTCCTTCCTTCCTTCCTTCCTTCCTTCCTTCTTTCTTTCTTTCTTTCTTTCTTTCTTTCTTTCTTTCTTTTTCTTTCTTTCTTTCTTTCTCTTTCTTTCTTTCTTTCTTTCTTTTTTGTATAATTTTATTGAAAGTTTTAAAAACAAGAGCAAAAATCTATTCAAACTATAATAGAATGAGAAAGAAAAAAGAATCATGGTATAACAGACAAAGTTAAAGCACAAAATAAAGATAGAAGAAAAATAGGCAATAAAAGATATAAAGGAGCAATTTTCTTTATTCCTGTTATAAATACAATTGTAAAGTTATCTCTTTCTCTAAGTTACAGCATGACTGTCCTCTTTCTGTAATTTGCTCTATCTAATCATCAACTAATCACCAAAACCTTAGAGCAAAAGTTCTTTTTTTCCCCTTCTGTTTTATGCAAAAAAATCCATAAGAGTTTTCCATTAAGCAATAAAGCAATCAGATATTGTCTTTTCTCTAATCAAAAAGAGTCAATTTGGCCATTTCTATCATCTTCACCAACCACATGCAGAATCACCAGATTTCACAACTTTGTGAGGATTAATCATTATAATATAAAGCATTATGGGACAAAAGGTAGCATGTTGTATGCCAAAATGTTGCTTTAAATGGGGAAGGGCCAGAGGATGGAATTAACCTTATACGCAACCAGAAAGTTCTAACTGGACAGTCTTAACAGTCTATGAAAGGATCTAGATTGTCTTCCATTCTACGTTTGATCATGTTAAAGAAAATCAATAATTCTGAATAACAAAAACAGATGAATGCTTACTATATCATGAAAAAATGGAGTTAGATAAAATTGGTCTTTTGAAATGGTCCACTAAGTTTATGGACAAATAAAGTGGTAGAGCCACGGCGGCACACTTTTTAGAATGCAGTACTGCAGGCTACTTCTGCTGACTGCCGGCTGCCTGCAATTTGGCAGTTCAAATCTCACCAAGTCACCAAGGTTGACTCAGACTTCCATCCTTCTGAGGTGGGTAAAATGAGGACCGAAATTGTTGGCAATATGCTGACTCTGTAAACCGCTTAGAGAGGGCTGTAAAGCACTGTGAAGCGGTATATAAGTCTAACTGCTATTGCTATTGCTAGATGGTTTCTCAGGTTGCTAATTTTTTTTCAGGGAATAAAGAAGTTCTCTATCTTTTCCTCAAATGTTAGATTTGCACGGGAAAGAAGAGGCGAGACGTAGGAACTGTTCAGCACCTTTATTTCTGGTTAGCTGGATGCAATGCGAACTGGCAGCAGGCTGCAGGGAAGCCGCTTTTAAGGGCTTCCCTGTAGCTTAGCTGACCACTGACAGCAGTTTAATTCTCCCGCCGCTGTATTAGCCAATCAGCGGTGGCTATGCAAATTTACTACATACACCCCTCCCCTCTTAGTTCTTGGAATGTCCAATCCGGAATTGACATAAGTCACGTAATCACACAAGTACGCAGGACACCTTACAGTCCTACTGGGCCTGTGTGATTCAGTTCCTCGGGAGTCTTCGACTAGTGCGGACATGCCTGTTGCTGCTCCGGTACCCACTTGTGGAATAATCTGGAACCAGCCTCCAGGCATGGTGGCTAAATCTCCGCGTCTCCGTCTTCTGGTCCCGGTTGACTCAGCTGGACTCCGGCATTCGCAGGTAGGTGTCTGCGTTCCTCCTCCGGGCTTGAGAACAGCTCCTCCTGGTTCCTTGTCATTAGGGCCTGGCTCTTGGCATGGTTGTCCTGGTCATCTGTTCTGTATTGTCCTCAGGGCAGAGACTCGTGTTGTGCCGGGTTGTGTTGTTGTTTGTCGGTCTCCAGTTGTCGAAGCCAGGAGCTGGTCAATGTGTCTTCGCTGGTCCTGAGCTGGTCAATGTGTCTTCGCCACACTCGGCCATCGTCCAGCTTAACTTGGTAGGATTTCGGGCCGGTGACAGCTATGACTGTGGCCTTCATCCACTTGGGGTCTCCAGCATAGTTTTGGGCGAATACTAGCTCATCTACTGCTAGTGTTCGAGTGATCTTGCTTGAATCCAGGGGTGTCTCTGGATGATAATTGGGGTTCAGCCTGTCCAGTTGGGACCTCAACTTTCGCCCCATCAACATTTCGGCCGGGCTCCGGTTTGTGGCTGCACATGGTGTGATGTGTTGGGCCAGCAGGAATTGGTCAATCCATTCCCGCCAGTTTCCTGGGCCCATTCTGGTCAGAGTTTCTTCTGTCATTCTCACCATTCTCTCCGCCTGGCCGTTGCTAGCTGGACTGAGTGGTAAAACTAGCACATGCCTTATTCCCAGGTCGGCTAGGAATGATTCCATGTGCTTGGCTGTCAATTGGGGACCGTTGTCTGATACTAGGACGTCTGGCAGACAGTGGGTTGTGAAAATCCTCCTTACGGCTCGTATAGTGGCCTCTGTAGTTGAGGTGTGCATGGTCACCACCTCCAGCCATTTAGAATAGGCATCTACAACAATCAAAAATGTCTGCTCCGCCATTGGCCCCGCAAAGTCAATGTGGATTCTTGACCACGGTGCCTTGGGTATTTCCCATTCCAGTGGGTTGGACCGTGGTGGAGCCGGCTAGGTTTCTTGGCACTGCAGGCAGGTCCTGGTCCAACTTTGGCCACCACAGGTAACTCCTTGCTAGTGCTTTCATGCGCAATATCCCCAGGTGTCCTATGTGCAGGGTTCCCATCACCCTCTTTTGTAGACTCTTGGGTACGACCACTCTCTCTCCCCATAGTAAACACCCCTTCAGAATGGACAGTTCAATTTGTTTGCTTTTAAAAGTTTTAAATTCTTCCACTTCTTCTTCCTGTGGCCACCCCCTTAACACCCAGTTCATGACTTTGGATAAAACCTTGTCTTTCGCCGTGTGCTCTGCAATGTCTTGAGATGTGACGGGGCTGGTACGTTCAATGTCGACCAGAAGTATCTCGGCCACAGGTGCGGGGTCCTCGATGAGGTCGGGTGTTGGGCAGCGGCTGAGGGTATATGCATGTCCGATGCTCTTTCCTGGTCGATGGGTCAGTGTGTAGCTGTAGCCGGACAGAAAAATGGACCAGCGGGTCAGTCTGGGTGACATGTACTGCAGCGTTTGTTGGTTGCCTGCCAGTAGTCCCAGTAGGGGCTTATGGTCCATCACAAGTTCAAATTTGTGGCCGTAGAGGTATTCATGGAAGCGCTTGATGCCGGCCACTGCGGCAAGCGCTTCCTTGTCTAGCTGGCTGTAGTTCCGCTCAGCTGGTGAAAGTGTCTTTGAATAATAGGCAATGGGGGCTTCCGCTCCATTTGGGAGGCAGTGACTGAGGACAGCCCCCACTCCAAAAGATGATGTGTCGCACGTAAGCAGTAGGGGGAGGGTCTCACTGTATTGCATGAGGACGCTGTTGGATGAAAGTAAATCTTTAACGGCTGCAAAAGCTTTGGCTTCTCTTTGTCCCCATGACCACATGGCCATCTTCCCCAGGAGTCTATGAAGACGCTCCGCAACGGTCGCCTTCTGTTTCAAAAGAAATGGCATAAAAGTTGAGTAAGCCTAGAAATGCTTGTACTGTAACTCTGCCTTGTTTGTAGGGGTTGGTGCTTCCTTGATAGCTCTAATTTTAGTGTCTGTGGGCCGAATATCGAACCCATCTATAAGGAACCCCAGGAATTCTATCTTGGTGACACCAATTTTGCATTTGTCCCATTTGACTTTGAGACCCCTTTGTTGGAATCGTTCTAGCACCTCTCGCAATCTTGTCAATAGTTGGTCCTCTGATTCAGCTGAGATGAGGACGTCATCAAAATATGGGACTACTCCGGGAATGCTATGTAGCAGATGTTCCATCATGCTCTGGAATAGTCCCGGGGCCACGCTTATCCCAAATTGCAGATGGGTGCATTTAAAAGCCCCCCTGTGGGTGACTATAGTCTGGGCTTCTGTGGTAGCTGCGTCCACTGGCAACTACTGGTATGCTTGTGCCAGATCTAATTTAGCAAAAATTTTCCCTTTTTCCAGGGAGTGCAATAAGTGTTCCACCACAGGCACAGGGTAAGTGTTGGGCTGCAGGGCTTTGTTAATGGTCCCCTTATAGTCTGCGCACACACGAATCGAGCCGTCCGGCTTCATTGGGGTGACGATGGGGGTCTCCCATTTTGCGTGATCAACTGGCTCTAAGATCCCTTGGGCTATTAATTTGTCCAGTTGTTCGTCTACTTTTGGTCGAAGAGCAAATGGGACTCTCTGGGGTTTTAGTCTAATGGGGGTGACACTGGGGTCTAGGTTAAATGATATGGGCTTGCCCTTATATTTACCCAGACCCCCATCGAACACACCTTGGAAGTCCGCTAGCAGCTTGTCCAGTCTGTCGCCCTTGATTTGATGCAGCCCGGTGATGCCGATGACGAGAGGCTTGAGCCATTCCACTCCCAGTAGGGTCGGTCTGTGTCCTTCGACGACCGTTAAGGGTAGCTTCCCTCTGAAGTCCTTGAAGGTGATGGGTATCTCTGCTTGGCCCAGCACTCAAATAGGATTTCCTTGGAAATCGTTGAGTCTAATGTGTTGTGGTTTGAGTTGATTCTTTGTGATTTTTGGGAGAAATTGCTTTAGGGTTCTCCATGACATAATCGTGAAAATGGAGCCGGTGTCTAGCTCCATGTCGCAGGGAATCCCCTCAATGGCCACAGTGATGTGGAATTTCTCTCCTTGACTGCCATCGGAGTGACCTACAGTGGTGTTATAGATCCCCTGGCTGTCCTGGTATTGGTAGTCTTCTCTGCGCCTACCCCTTTTTCCCCCTGGATGGTTCTGCCCTTGTCTTCCTGGCCCCATGGGTTGTCTGGGCTGGTACTGTGCTGGCTGGTATGGGGTAGGTTGGGTGGCTCTGCATGCTTCTGCAATGTGCCCTCTTTTCTGGCAGCGGCGGCAAATGGCATCTTTGAACTTACTAGGTTGTGTGGCTCGGCATGCTTCATCAATGTGCCCTCTCTTCTGGCAGCGGCGGCAGATGGTGTCTTTGAACTTGCACACTGCCCTGGCATGGCCCCCTAGGCAACCCGAGCATCAGATTTGCCTGTTTTCAGAGTCTCTGGGGCTTACTCTTCTTTCATTTTGCAAATGGTGTACCGCTTCGTCCTCCTCCGATTCTCCTTCGAATTCGGGGACTTCGGTCATCCAGTCAGGCTCCCTATGGTTGTGATGGACTGTGCTGGTCTTTCAGATGTCTGCAGCTGAGTTGTCTGAGGATTTGGCAGCTCGGGCTTCCTCTACAACATCCTTGAATGTTGCCCCCCATCTGATCAGCAATTTTTTTTGGTAAATTAAGGTCTCTCATGCCTAGGATGATGCGATCCTTCATCATCTCTTCCTGGTTTATAAATTCGCACTTGATTGCGATCTCCCAGAGTTTGGCAACAAAGTCATTTCTTGATTCACCATTGCGTTGGCGGCGATGGTAAAACTCATTCCTGTTGACCATCGAGGTTGCTGCAGGCACGTAGTGCTCCTTCAGGGTCATCTGGAAGGGTCATTGTCCAAGAAATGGATTCAATGTCTGTGGGAGCCACAAGGGTTTGAGCAATTTTGTATATCTTCGGCCCGCAGTAGGTGAGGAAGAGAGCCCTCTTCCTGTTATCCAGCAGATCCTGGAAATTGTTGGCTTCCAGGAACATGTGAAAACGGCTCATGTAGGTTGTCCATTTTTCGGTCTTCGGATCGAACATCGCTGGAGCAGGAGAAGTTTGAGTAGCCATCCTGTAGTTTGGCCGGAGCAGGTCGGTGCTTGCTTCTAAGATGGCCGAGGATACCACGAGGTGCCTTTGTCCTGTTGTCCTTCTTCCACCACCTTCGTCGCCAGTGTTAGATTTGTGTGGGAAAGAAGAGGTGAGATGTAGGAACTGGTCAGCACCTTTATTTCTGGTTAGCTAGATGCAATGCGAACTGGCGGCAGGCTGCAGGGAAGCCGCTTTTAAGGGCTTCCCTGTAGCCTAGCCGACCACTGACAGCAGTTTAATTCTCCCACCACTGTATTAGCCAATCAGCGGCGGCTCTGTAAATTTACTACGTACGGCAGTACGTAACATCAAAGGTAATGAAAACTCCAATCGAAAAGATTCTAACATGACAGTGTTGGAAGTCAGTCCTCCCCCCTCCCCCCAGAAGAATGAAATATTTTGGGAAATATTAAAGACAAAATATTATATTTCCCTAAAGGAGAAATGGAGAAACATGCTCTTAAAGATAGGAAGCAGACTCAGTCTATTTTAATAGCCCCCAGCAGATATTTTGTGCCCATTAAGAAAGATTGGGCCAGCCTATTCAGAAACCAGCCTGTTTCCCTGCCCCAAGCAGAAACTGAGGAGGCCAGCTTTTAGAAATGCAGATTTGGTAATCCATTCAGAAAGACTGGGTCAAGACAGAAACTCAAGCAACCAAAATTTCAACCAAATTAGCTCAGACAAGCACCTAGGATTTGATTTCCCCTTTTGCCTATAGAGCCAGCTATGACCCCTACATAACCCCTACATGACCCCCATAGGAATCTGACTACAGCCTATAGAATATTAAAGGACATGTTCTTGCACAGGAACAGGAAGCTCAAATACAAAGCCCAAAGAAGGTATAAAAGCCCACCCACTCTCAACTCCATTTTGTCAGCTGCCCAGAATCACATATGGTTCTGCTTCGTCAATAAACCATCTTTCCAATCAGCCTCCATGTTTCCAGTGTTTTTCTCCCAGCTTGGAACTGAACCAGATGGATATTTCATCCAACAGTAGGGTTTTGTTTTGTTTTGTTTTGTCTTTTCCCTTGGGATTTATTGGAGAATTAGGAAGTGAGACAACTGCAGAAAAGACTTTGAAAGTTTTATTTCACGCATACTTGATGTGATTAAATGCAAAAATATCATTCATTCTCTGAACTAATTTTTAAGGCAAATCCTCTCTCATTAAACTAAATGAGTCAGGAAAATGTGCAGGAAATTTCCCACATCACAATCAAAGCATCCTTAAATAAGCCAAAAGGGATGCTGGCGTATTTTCTATCAGCCTGATAGATAACGTTTGATTCTTCCTCAATAATGACACTGATGAAGTAGGCTGTGTTCATAGATTTAGTGCACAACAAGTTAAAGAAAGCAAATGATGGATTTCCTTTGCATTGTTTTCTTTCTCACAGACTGACACCTGTCAATAGGGGAGAAAAATAATTGTTTTCTAAACACATGGGATGGAAGGGGTTTGCTAATGTTGGTCTTTCTAGAGACTTTAGTCATTTTCAAGGTGTTCAGCTGACACTACTGCAAAAACTCTCTCTCTCTCTCTCTCTCCTATTACTTTTTCTTTTTCTTCTTCTTCTTCTTCTTCTTCTTCTTCTTCTTCTTCTTCCTCTCTCTCTCTCTCTCTCTCTCCTTCCCTCCCTCCCTCCCTCCCTCCCCCATGGCAACTCATGATGTTCTAACTGCCCTACTCCTGACTAATAAAACATGATATAATGACCAGCAGTACAAGCAACTCTTACTTTCTGATATTAAACCTGAAATAACATATAACATATAAGGTTCTTTGTGGTGGCATACAAAATGAGACAAAGAACAATTAAGACCAACTGAATTTGTTGGAGTAGGGAATGGCTTTGCCTCAGCATTACCTACTGGTCATTTTTTACATCAACTACTGTATTGTGACTTCTTCAATTTTTTCAGGAGCTCTATAATGCTAATATTTTAGGTTAGTTTTAACTAATAAGAATGAAGCCTTTTAATATATATGTAGATGTGTGTGTGTGTGTTTGTGTGTGTATGTGTATGTATTTATCAGGGGTGGGTTCTAACTTACCTCGCTGCCGGTTTGCTTCCTCCCACACCGCGTGGGCACGTGCGCGCTTTGCACGCACCTGCTGTACAAAAAAAAATAAAATAAAAAAAGCCAAAAACAAGATGGTGACACATGCGCAGTGCCGGAAACTCAGCTTCTGCACATGCGCAGAAGAAAAAAAAATTCAAAAAAATTCAAAAAAAAAAAATCAAAAAACATTTTAAAAGAAGATGGCGGCGCCCACGGACTGGCACCGACCGAACCGGATCCGTGACATCACCAGTGGGTCGCTACCAGTTCGGGCGAAACCAGGAGGAACCCATCTCTGGTATGTATGTATGTATCACTCATCTTTATTCATTTTTGATGTTCTGGATATTTGAAAACTATGTTTTCTTTTCTTCTTTCTTCCTGCTGGTCAATGACTGCAATAAAATTATTTGATTTTGCTTTTCCTATTAGTTTACAACTTATCACTCAGTGCGACACTTATCATTCAGGGTGACATTGAAGGGAGTGATCAGTGCAATGAAATGGTAGTGCTGGCAGTGACAGGCCATGGCTGGCAACATTTGGAAATTACTGGCAGAGTAGTTAAAATGGTGCAGTTGAAAGCCAAAGTAATGAAAACTGTAAATATTATGTCCATGTGGAGGGCTGTTTCAGGGAGCCCTGTGTGCATTGGGCATTTATAAAGCATGTGTCATTTCCAGACTTCTGTGCAGCACAGGACTAATGATCTCAAGAAAACAGCAGGTAAAAAGGTAAAGATTTCCAGGTCCAGTCATGCCCAACTCTAGAGTATGATGCTCATTTCTGTTTCTTGGCTGAGGGAGACAGTGTTATCCAAAGACATTTTCTGTGGCCATGTAGCCAGCATGGCTAAAAGCACACAGAATACTGTTACCTTCCCACCGAAGTAGTACCTATTAATTTGCTCGCATTTGCATGCTTTCAAACTGTTAGGTGGGCAGGAGAAAACAGTACATATGTTTTAATCCTCTAAAGAATGCTGAGTATACTGAGGGCAACAGTCGGGCACTATGACGGCAGCTATAGCTATAGAAACCCAGGGTTTGTGCCCTCCCACAGCCCAATCCAAAATGGGCATGGAAATCATTGACTAGAAGGAAGAGGGCAACCTGAGATGACCAATAACACCCGAGAGGTCCCTAGTTCCTAACTTTAGTCATCTACCACATTATTGAAGAAATAGTGTCCATTGAGTCCAAGTTGTGTTGGGACAAGTGGAGAAACACTACATTTAAACTGGGCAATGAAACATAACGTTACCTTCACACCGGAGTTGAGATGAAATAATGTTATCTCCACACCGGAGTTGAGATGAAACAAACACAATATCATGAAAATATACCTTTGTGTGCACCTTTGTGATGTAGTTAGAATGGTGCATGGATGAGACATATTACTGACACAAGATGAAAGGCAAAAGCATCTGGTATGGTTCATTTGACCCCAATGTAATAACAAGATTTTTTTTTCGTCATCCTAAAAGGAATTTGGAAAAGAATTGATACTTATGAAATACCACGTAACAATGGATATATTGGGGAACTGAAATATGAGCTATAGATTCCTGACACATATTATTTGTAGCAAGGTACAGCAGGGTTGCCCTTTTCGTTAACTAATATGCGTAAAACTGAAACCATTCCATTTCAAGGGCACAAGATCTGAATCAATATACTGAGTTTACTAAAATTTACAGAACTTGGGGGGGGATATATAGCTGAGATGGTCAGAAGGTTGTTCTGGTGCACAAGAACAATATCTGATCTTAGTATTTTCAGGAGAATGTGAAGGCATCCAGGAAGTGGATCAGACAATTATTTCTATGGTTTCTTAAAACAATACTGAAACTGGAAATTACACATTTTATGATGTTCTTTTTTTACTTAGGTTTGTATGGATCTGTATGCTTAAGAAAATTATACTCCTCATTTAAGAAATTGCCCTTTCTAGAACATATTTTGATAGAAAGAGATCATTTGCATTTTCTTTTCCTTATTCATTGCACACCAATTATGATGAATCAGCAGAAATGATGTTATAATAGCCAGATGCAGCTGCTCTTAATGGTAAATTAATAGGTTCACTTCAGATAATAGGAGTCAGAAAATGCAATTCAGTATTTCAATATTTTACACAGATCTCAAAGAATGCAATATACAAAAATACTATACTGTAGGTGTTTTCTTTTTTTTTTTACCTTGAGAAAAAGGAGAGGGGAATAACTTGGTGATTTTAAAACCAAGCAATTAAAATAAACAAAGGATAGAGATCCATTTAGAAGTAAATGACAGAAAGTACAAGATAGATGTACTGTAATAATTTTAAGCATGGTTGGTAGATAACTTGTGGTTTATCTTTTATAGCAAATGAGAAATGTTGAAATATAAAATTCCTGAGATATAGCTTAGGCAAAACTCCAGGAACCGTACTTCAGGAGATTTTAATGAGTTGTAAAACAGAACCCCTGCTGTAATTAATTTGTAGTTAAGAGTCCTTTTACACAGCAATCTGTTTTGTCATTTACAAATAAATTTTCTGTAACATAGAAAAAGGCAAGACAAACTGTATAAAACATTTGCCAAAAAAAAAATGCATCATTCCATGGTAGTTATGGAATCTTATATCAAGTTGTAGCTGACGCCAGGTGCCTTTATACCACCTCAAGCTGTCCTGTTTCTCACTGTATTACACTGTTTGCAGGTGCATTCCTGCAGCTTCGTATTCGGTATATCCATTTCATGCACTGTTAGCTTCTCGTTTATCTTAATTTTTTTTAATTTGCCAGTAGTCATTATCTTTGTTTTCTTGAGGTTCAAAGAAAGCTCAGTCTTTTCATTGTCCTGATTTACATTTGTAATTAATAGTCTTAGCTCTTCTCCTTCTTGCAGTCAAGATAGTGTCTTTTGCAGGTTTCAGGACACTGACATTCTTTCCACAGATTTTGATAACCAGGCTTCAGTTCTTCCATATCCATGGTATGTAATATGTATAATTCATTGATGGTAAAGAGATGGTGGAAGGATCGGGAGGAAGGAAGGAAAGGAGGGAAGAAGGGAGGAAGGAAAGAAGGAAGGGAGGAAAGAAGGAAGGAAGGAAGGAAGGAAGGAAGGAAAGAAAGAAAAAGAAAGAAAGAAAGAAAGAAAGAAAGAAAGAAAGAAAGAAAGAAAGAAAGAAAGAAAGAAAGAAAGAAAGAAAGAAAGAAAGAAAGAAAGAAGCATTTCTGTCTGACTCCTTTTTCTCATATTAAACCATTTGGTATTACTGTACCAAATTCTAACCTTACTGTAATTGCCTGAGCATTACAGATATTTTTTATTAGAGGGATACTTGGATATATTTATAGCAGAGTTTTCAGCTTTGTGGATCAGTGGGGAAGGGGGAGGGGATGGTTCTGCATGCCCAGTGGGCAAGCATGTGCATGCAACTCCATTTGCACCAGCAGTGGGCACACTTGCCTGCCATTTAGCAAACGGAGCACATGCATTCACCCACTGCTCACATGAATGGGGATATGTGTGTGCTTGCCCACCACTTCCGTGGCCCGGTCCCAAAAGGCTCAAGGCCCAGGGGATGGGGAACCCTGATCTATAGCGTTCAGAAACTTCCCAAATCTTTAATAATTGACACAATCAAAAGCTTTGGGTTAGTGAACAGAAGTAGAGTATAAGATGAGGACATTGAATAGACCCTGCACATTTAACATACCTCTCTCTGCATTGCTCTCCAAAGTCTTAACCAGAATTGTGACATGATAGCAATGTTCCGATATCTCAGGGATTGCCACAAAGAAAAGGGAGTCAAGCTATTCTCCAGAGCACCTGAGGGCAGTTCAAGAAGCAGTGGGTGGAAACTAATCAAGGGGAGAAGCAACCTAGAACTAAGGAGAAATTTCCTGACAGTGAGAACAATTCATCAGAGGAACAACTTGCCTCCAGAAGTTGTAAATGCTTCAACACTGGAAGTTTTTAAGAAGAGATTGGACAACCATTTTTCTGAAATGGTATAGGGTTTCCTGCCTGAGTAAGGGGTTGGGCTAGAAGACCTACAAGATCCCTTCCAACTCTGTTATTCCATTCCATTCCATTCCATTCCATTCCACTCCATTCCACTCCACTCCACTCCACTCCATTCCATTCCATTCCATTCCATTCCATTCCATTCCATTCCATTCCATTCCATTCCATTCCATTGTTAGATTTGCGCGGGAAAGAAGAGGCGAGACGTAGGAACTGTTCAGCACCTTTATTTCTGGTTAGCTGGATGCAATGCGGACTGACGGCAGGCTGCAGAGAAGCCGCTTTTAAGGGCTTCCCTATAGCTAGCCGACCACTGACAGTGATTTAATTTTCCCACCGCTATTTTAGCCAATCAGTGGCGGCTATGCAAATTTACTACGTACGGCCGTACGTAACACATTCCATTCCATTCCATTTTCTATTCTATTCTATTCTATTCTATTCTATTCTATTCTATTCTATTCTATTCTATTCTATTCTATTCTATTCTATTCTATTCTATTCTATTCTATTCAGAAATTCATCAGACAGTATATTTTGAAGCACAGGGACCCAGATTGTAAAAATATGTTATTTCAAATCCATTTTTAATGTGCATTCAAATGATAAAAGCCATTGCCATTGCAAGAATGTGAAAGAGTTGAAGGTGTACATTCTTGTAAGAAAATATTCACTTCCTTTCAGATTTTCAGAATGTTCACATTATTTTCGCTATTGAAACTTATCAGAGCTTTATGGGATCATATTGATATTTAATAGGAGTCTGTTGTTATTTTAACCATTCAGTCATGTCCAACTCTTGGCAATTTTATAGGCAAGAGCTCTTCATGTTACCCTGGTAAGCACAGTTTCTTTCAGTTGTTGGATATTCATCTTTGTATCAATGTTGATGTTATCAAGCCAGCGTGTTCCTTGCTTGTCCCTTCTTCTTGTTCCACTAATCATTCCTAACATCACTGACTTCTCAAAAAAAATTTGCAAGCATGACATGGCCAAAGTAAATCAGACATAGTCTGATACTGATACATAGTTTGATAGGAGTCTGAGTGAACAAATTATATTATTCAGATGAAAGTTCAACTTCAAATGTTTATCAGTATAGAGAAATGCATCCTATGATAGTGTCTGATTTAGGACACACTTATATGGAAGGATAAATATTTAGATTTAGTTGTAGTTAAAATATCATAGTTGGGGATCTGTTATAGATTGAAGCTGTGCTCAGGTATGCTAAGTAACATGAATTTTAAACATTGGAAATTTGCAACACTCTTTGTGTTTCAAATTGGAAGCTGGGATGGCATTTCTTTGTGATACTGAAACCTGCTGAGAATAAAGTTTGAAATTAGATTCCCTACTGGTACGGAAGATAATTGGACAGTATTTCTTTGGATTAACTTGCCTAAATAATATGGAAGCACAATAAACTCAGTACTATTTGGATTAATTTCTGCAATAAAACTGCACACTTTGCTTAGGCAATCTCTGCCTAGGCCATCTGTTTCTGATATGAGTAAGATAACTTGCTGAATCTCTTTTGGGGGTATAAGTAAATGCTAAGCTTTGGGAGGATTACTTTAAGAGATGCAAAACAAACTCTGCCACAGTTTTCATGGAAGATGACTTGCGAGTTCTCTTGAGGTGGAAAGAGATGAAGCCAGAAGTGTCTGTAAGATGGCAGACATAGCATGGCAAAGCCTCACCTTCTTTGCAGTTCATGGATTGCAGATCATCTGGGAGATTTGAAACACTCTCCCTCTCGCCTCCAAAATACCTTTGGCTGCAGAACCTGTGACAGGGATGGCCTTTATATTTAAACACTGAAACAGACTTTGGCAGATGGAGTTGCCAGAAATGGCTAAATTGACCATTTTTATCAAAGAAAAGACTATACCGGTAAGTACTTTTGTTGCTACATGGAGACTGTTCTAACCCAGCCTTAGCAGAAGCCAGAAACAGACTCCTTGTCACGAAAAACCCCTCTTTATTTTCCTCTTGTGAATTAATTGCATTCACCCACCGAAAAGTCCAAGCAAAAGTCCTGCAAGGAGTTAAATGCAGCAACAGACCTTATCAGTTCCTTGCGATAATTGCAAGACTGTGAGCTCCCAGCCGAAAGGCTGCAAATTAAGTTCTGGCAAGCAATCTTTGATGCACGAAACACAATGAGCAAAATCTTCAGAAATACGAACTGTTGTCTCCTATGACAACCACTCCCCTTTCCTTCTATTTATTCCCCAGTCAGGGTGGGGCCATTCAGCATCCACGTGTGCTTTGCTTCCCGAGTCAACTCGTTGTCCTCCGTTGTTCACCTCTCCTAACTGTTCTGTGCATACGCACCTCCTTGTCCTCCTCTCCTAACTGCTCTGCGCATACGTGCATCTGGAACAGGCCCCAGCTGTTCTTCCTCCTCACTTATCTCAGCCTCCAAAGGCAGCTGCCTCTCCAGTGGCTGGAAATGTCGGACGGCCCTGGCTCTATCTCTGCATCTGATGCAGAGCATCCATCAGAGCCTTCCCCAGACTCCAGAACTGGCCCAAGTTCCTCCCCAACCTCCTCATCATCTGAGTCTGCCGCCAGCTCTGCTGGCAGCTGGCGGGCCACAACAGAGACCGCTTCTGGACTTTGTGCTTGAGGGGGGAAAATGAAACTTTGATTTTGGGTTTTACTGATTAGACTGATTTGATTTTATAGAAATGGCTAGTTTATATTATTTTGGAAAAGTAAAAAGTTGAGCATCGATGTTAATCCTTTATTTTATTGCAACAGAGGGAGTTGGAAGACAATGCTTTTTTTCTTCTTTTTTCCCTTCTCCTCTCACTTCTCTTTCCTCTTCCCCCCACTGTGTTTTCCTATTTGCTTTTGTATTTTTGTATTTTATTCTATAATTTAATAAAACGTCTCTTTCCCCTTCCCCCCACAGTGTTTTCCTATTTGCTTTTGTATTTTTGTATTTTATTCTATAAACTACCATGTTTCCCCAAAAATAAGACCCTGTCTTATATTTTTTGAACCCCAAAAAAAGCGCTAGGCCTTATTTTTTGGGGGGTGTCTTATTTCCTCTCCCTGTAACGGTATGAGGTGGGGAGGGGCGAGCAGCCCCTCATGCCAGTTTCCCAAAGGGTCACAGCAGGCCATCCCACCATTCACGAAACAGCTGATTTGCAGTGCCACTCAGGCCGCCGCCTCCAGCAAGCATGGCCACTTTTGCAGCCAATTGCAGCTGCAAAAGAAGCTGGAGGCCAAGCGACGCACCCCACACGCCTCGCGCCCTCCTTACCTAACCTAACATTATGGAGAATATTTTAGGATTCCCTAGTTCTACACACACACAAACACAAACACACATATACAAATGCCTTGAGGTAGCTCTATGCATTCCTCAATCAGCACAGTCTCTGTGAGCTGCACTGGTTGCCAGTTTTCTTGCACATTCAATGCAAGTTGATGGTTGTAACCAATAAGCCTCTTTATGGAATAGGTCTGGGTGGATTACTTGAGGTACCACCTCTCCCCAATTATCTCCCCTATTAGGTCTAATAGAAAAGGATCCAAGTTCTGCTGGCCATTGGGCCCAGGAAGAGAATTTTTTCCATTATGGCACCCACCCTTTGAAGTATTAGTGGAGTGGGATAGATAGCATCACCATCAGATGGATTTGTAACTGGCTGACAAACCGTACTCAACGAGTAGTCCTTAATGGTACTACACCCACATGGAGGGAAGTAAGCAGTGGGGTACCACAAGGTTCTGTCCTAGGCCCAGTACTCTTCAATATCTTCATAAATGACTTAGATGAGGGAATAGAAGGGGAACTTACCAAATTTGCGGATGATAATAAACTGGCAGGAATAGCCAACACCCTAGATAGGCTCAAGATCCAGATGGATCTTGACAGACTGGAACACGGGGCCCTATCTAACCAAACGAAATTCAAAGTGAGATACTAATACCGCTCTATAAAGCCTTAGTAAGACCACACCTAGAGTACTGCATCCAGTTTTGGTCTCCACACTATAAAAAAAGATGTTGAGACTCTAGAAAAAGTGCAGAGGAGAGCAACCAGGATGATTAGGGGACTGGAGACTAAAACATATAAAGAACAGTTACAGGAACTGGGCATGGCTAGTCTAGTGAAGAGAAGGACCAAGGACCAATATTTAAGGGGCTGCCACAGAGAGGAGGGGGTCAAGCTATTTTCCAAAGCACCTGAAGGCCAGACAAGGAATAATGGATGGAAACTGACCAAGGAGAGATAGAAATAAGGAGGAACTTTCTGACAGTGAGAACAATCAACCAATGGAACAGCTTGCCTTCAGATGTTGTGGGAGCTTCATCACTTGAGACTTTCAAGAAGAGATTGGACTGCCATTTGTTAGAAATGGTGTAGGGTCTCCTGCTCGAGCAGGGGGTTGGACTAGATGACCTATAAGGTCCCTTCCAACTCTGTTAATCCACTTCATTCAGATAGAAAGAAGGAAGAATCATTCCAAAACTTGACATTTTTAGCAGAAAAATGTAATACGTACAAGCCCAGCACATCATTTTGAAACAATGGTCTTTGGACCATAAGTTATAATGACCAACTTTACACCTCTCATAGATTTTCAGCACTGGATATTTTAAACAATTCTATTCCACAAAAAGCTTTAAAAATGTTTGCAGATTATTCAAATGCAGTGCAACTAAATGGGCTCATTTATAATTTATTTACAAGACAAGCATTTTGGGGTATATAATTTTTATTAAAGCTCTTAAACAAGAAGATACAAGCTAACACAAACTAATATATAATAAGGTAGAAAAAAGACAACAAAGAAAGAAAAAGAAAAAAGTGTGAGAAAAGAATGTTAAAGAAAAAGAAAAAGGAAAGAAAAAATATATATAAAGAAGTAGCTTCCAAGTTTACTCACAGCAGTTATAAGTAAATATATATATTTAACCTCTGTCTTTAAGTCACATCATATTACTCTTATTTTTATAATCTATCTTGTCTAATCATCAAACCATAAACCCCAAGGGTTTTTTTTTTCATTTTTCAAATAAAAAGTCAATAAGAAGCTTCCAGCCACTAATAAAAATAGATAATGCCTTTTCCCCAATCAAAGAAGTCAATTTATTCATTGACTTGTGGCACTGTGTCTTGTGGTGAAGTAGCAAAACGCACAAGATTCATTAATCGGTAATGCATAATTTAACAACAATTTCTTTTGCACAGCCTAGCAAATGCAGTAATTAATGAGGAAAATGGAAAGCATGTTGTGTGTGTGGGGGGGGGAATGATAAAATACACAACAGTAACTTAGGAAAAAAGTTATTAAAGCCCCTTGTTTTTAAGATAAGTTGCTGCTGAATTGCACTTTCAACCTACTAGGTGACATTTCTCTAAGGTATTAGTTTTCTTAAATGTTTCAGTAGATATTTGTTCTTGGAGAGTAACACTTTCACACCAGGACAGGCTAAATGTGATTAATCAGTTGCAACTTTACTTAAACGACATACATGATCACAGACACATGTATCAGGGGAAAAGAATAATAGTTGGCAACCCAATCATGCAAAGTGTTTCCTAGCTGTAATGTCAACAGAATTGGAAGGAGACAGAGATCATTACTGCTAATAAAATATTTTTAAAAAGCATTTAAAATTTTATAGTTTTGTCACCTCCCTTATTCTTAACAGCAGTCAATATTTGGCTAACACCTATAAATCTTCCTGTAGCAACCATTATTCTTTGCCAAGAGATTTAAATCTGTCCCAATCGTGTAGATTAAAAGTCAGCCAAGAATAATAATAAAACAAATGATAAATAAACAAATAAGTCAGCATTATCAGAGTGCTGATATCTGAATTTGAACTTATTGTGTTGGCAGGCCCAGCATTTCATTCTAAGATCATTTGTGCACTACCATAGTGTCTTCATGGCATCAGAAATGATATAACGCCTGTCTGCATTATTGCCATTTTGGCATAATGATGTTGAGTCAAGTCTAGAAAGTACTATAAATAACTAGTGTAGAAATGACCTCACCCTCCATTAGCCTGAGAGAGACAAAGTAAAAAGTCTATGGTTGTTCACATTAAAGAAGTAATAAAATCCATTGAACCCAAAGAAATGGGTTCCTTTTCTTCCCTGTTATGCAGATAATCTTACAATTCTGATATTCAGACTGGTGATAAAATTAATTAGCTGGCTATTCATGCCAGTGTCAATATTGAAATTGCAACATTCTGTAGCCTAACTATCCCAAAAAGCAGAAAAAAAATCTTTGAATTTACTGAGCTTGTTGATTGAAAGGTCGGCAGTTCGGCGGTTCGAATCCCTAGCGCCACGTAACGGAGTAAGCTTCTGCCAACCTAGCAGTTCGAAAGCACGTAAAAAATGCAAGTAGAAAAATAGGGACCACCTTTGGTGGGAAGGTAACAGTGTTCCATGCACCTTTGGCATTTAGTCATGCTGGCCACATAACCACAGAAACGTCTTCGGACAGCGCTGGCTCTTCGGCTTTGAAACGGAGATGAACACCGCCCCCTAGAGTTGGGAACGACTAGCACATATGTGTGAGGGGAACCTTTACCTTTACCTTTACCTTTATACAAGGGTACGAAAAGTTCTGCATTAAACTGATCCACTTGATGCATCCGAGTGGATTTCTATTCATACAATTGGTTTGATGGGACTTTCAATCAATGCTTCCACATACCCTTTCCAAATTTCTGAGTAGCTTAAGTAAATAGTAGGATGCAATTTTCTGTGATCAAGTTTCTGGATTATTTTAAGTAGGATGCAACTGAAATTTAGTACCTAAGGTGTTCTAGATATTATGGACAATTCCTTTATTCCTTTGTTATAAACCAGGTTTGTTGACTCTTATAGGGGTTATAATACATCACATCTGGATGTCATTGTGCTACTTACCCCACTGATTAAGTATGCATTTCTTCCTATAAGATATAACACAGATCTTTGATTCAGCATGTTGTATGAACTCATCATATCTTCTTAATGTGTCATATGGAATAATAATAATCCCCCAATGAGGCATTGACTTGATGTGGTTCTAGGGCTTGCATGCTCTGAGAAGGATGAGAGCTATGCCAGATGTTCAACCTTATTGGATAGATCTAATCAAAGAAGTCAGATGAATGTCTTTCCCATAGGCAATATAGTGAGATGTAATTTACAAAAATGCATACCGCATTTGTTGTCATTCAGATCAGTAAGGACCATGCTAGGTATCAGAGTTCCTGGACATCTGGTGACAAATGGGCTTCAGGACTCAGAACTGTTGGCTGAGCAACCAAGGCCAGCAGCTGCAGAACTACTGGAAGAAAAGGTGTTTACAAATATGCAAAGATTGAAAACAAAGAAATAATGATTTGTTTTACAAATCCAAAAAGAGAATTTACAGTTGGTCTCATGAGCAAGAAGCTTATAATAAACAATACTTATTTATGGATAATAGTAAATTATTATGTAAAATTTCAGATTCAATTTAAAAAAAATGTCCTGCAGATAACAGATGTGAAGTCAACACTAGTCAGAACTATTTAAAGCAGCTGCATCTTTTCCTAGGCCCATATAGTAAACCCACCTTGTGAGTTTGATCCTAGGTAGAGGCAGATATTTATCAAGAGCCGAGGTGGCGCAGTGGTTAGAGTGCAGTACTGCAGGCTACTTCAGCTGACTGCTAGCTGCAGTTCGGCGGTTCAAATCTCACCGGCTCAAGGTTGACTCAGCCTTCCATCCTTCAGAGGTGGGTAAAATGAGGACCCAGATTGTTGGGGGCAATATGCTGACTCTGTGAACCGCTTAGAGAGGGCTGTAAAGCCCTATAAAGCGGTATATAAGTCTAAGTGCTATCTTTCCCTGGGCACAATAAGGATATATCTGCTGAATATAACTCCGCATTGGCGACAGGAAAGGGAATCCGGCCAGTAAACACTCAGCTTCATTCAGTTACCCAGACTCCATCCCGCAAGAGATGATGGGGTCATTAAATGAAGATGATATAGTAAACCCACCTCTAAGTTGCCTTGAGTTTCTTGAGAAAAGGAGGGATATAGAACTTGCAGATAAATGAATAGTGCATACTGCCATGTTAAAGGCTACAGCATTGTAACTATAGTACGCAGTACAATACCAGGGTGTCATGATTCACAAAAAAACATTAAATTATATATAGAAATATTCTGAAAAATGTTATTTAATTAAGAATTAGATCTTTTATCTGTTAAAATTCTAGTCCTGAGGTCACAATTCTGATCCTGAGGGATGGTAGAACAGCACTGCATAAAAAGGGGAAACAAAAAATAAAAAAAATATTATTAGATTCTTAAAGTCAGAATCTTCAAAGAATAGGAACTGAGGATCCTGTCCAGAGTTTTCCTTTTTTAATACAGTATCAGTCAAAGGACAAAGAAACAAAGAGACCAAATGCTTCTACTTTTTATTACATATGTGTCTAGACATTACAGTTGATGACCAGCTAGTGAGGATGCTTAAAACTGGGATGGGAAGAGAGGTTTAAGAGGGGAGGATACAGATAGAAATACTAGCAATTTGTAGTAAGAATTTGAATGCTCACCTGCCGGACAGGGACTAATTTAAACAGCTTCAGGTTTGATTTGCAGCTTGTGCTTCACAATCCCATTTCAATATATTTGTGATTTATTCCAGATTCTTGGCATGCACATCTCATAAAATATAGAAGACTGTCTAGCATACAGCCAGGCTGTATCCAAAATGAATTAGTTAATAGGTGCACTTCAGCAAAGCTATTTTGATTCATGTAGATGAAGAACTATATTTGAATGTTACTACATTCTTTAAGATACATGGTACAGAAGGCCACCAAGTGTGTGTGTGTGTGTGTGTGTGTGTGTGTGTGTGTGTGTGTGTGTGTGTGTGTGTGTGTGTGTGTGTGTGTGTGTGTGTGTGTATGT
>QLTV01002421.1:844333-855598 GCA_003457575.1 Thermophis baileyi | reverse complement strand
TGGTCACCAGCGGGTCGCTACCGGTTCAGGCGAACCGGTCCGAACTGGGAGGAACCCACCTCTGGTGAGAGTCAAATAAAGAAACAATGTCTCCACTTCCATAACTTTAACTTAATTAGAGATAATTTGATTAATGAAACAGGATAGAATCCTTGAAATGAGCTCTTCTGTTAGCTATAATTATAAATTGGCATAATCACTCCAATTTGCCACATATTTCTTTTTACCAATAATATATAATTTTCTTAAAACTACAGTAAAAGAATTCTATGCTTTGTCTTTTCAACTAGATCCTGACAGTACTTCTCATTTCTTTATCTGAGTCAAACAGATGCCCATGAATTTATTCCTTTATTTTTTGGGAAAGATGGAAATTATAAAGTGCCAACTCCACACTGTATGGCATGGGATAAGACTGCAAAATCCAACTTCACAATTGTCCCTTGGATGACTTGTCTGAGGCCTAGGTTTCTCAAACTTCGTTCTAATGTCTCCAAACTCTACTTAATTGTTATTTCAAATTTTTAAGCATTACAACATAGTGCTCTCAGCTGACAGTGATTCCAGGCTCAAGATGCAAACATGTAAATATAATTACATACATTAAAAAGGCAACATGTAACCATGTCCCAAAGGCCCTTTTTCAAAAGCCAATTGAATTTTGTTTTTCCCTTGAAGTCATTTCAAGAAGCTTCTTCAGAACTGAAGAAACTTTGGAACAACCATAATCCGGATGACTGAGAATCTCCATAGACATGTAACCATGTGTTTTCCTGCTCATATCTGTTTTTTTTTTTAAATGATGAAGCTTTGTGATGATATTCCATGGGTTTGCACTTCATTTCTTGGTTATCATGTCCTTGATCACATTAATCAGTTCTTCCCTGTTGACCATCTCCTCCTTCTCCTCCTCCTCCTCCTCCTCCTCCTCCTCCTCCTCGCACAATATTCATATCAGCCCAGTTAGCATTCTAAACAAGCTAGATTTGGTGTGAATTTGAATTGAGCCTCCTTCATCGGTCAAAAATTTAACCATAGTACATTGTTTAAAATACACTAATAAGTTCTCACTGAAGGCTTTGGAGTCACAGTCAATAGCAGCAAAAACTTTCCTCAAAGCATGTTCTTGCTAAAAAAAACCAAACTCGCCATGAGGGAAGTGAACCCCACCCCCACAGATGTCAAGGAACACATCAAAAGTTCTATTACTTTGGTACTACAATCTGTTGGCAATTTATAATATTGGTAGCATTATTGTTCATTCAACCCTCAGACCTTTTGTGGAAATAGGCCACACTTACTTTAGCAAATAAATTTGCAGTATAATTAGGAAATTTTGGATAGATTTTCTACATTACAGAAATAAAAGAATTGGCACTTTGCATTTATTTATGTCACAACTTCTTAAGAAAAATTATCTCAAGCAAGCCCCATGTAAGAGAGATAGAGAAAACTGATTTGCCAAAAGAATTTTGGCAAGGAAAGAAATGGAGAAAAATAGGCCTGGTTTACTAAGTTACTGTATAATGATGTATAACAGGGGTGAAATCCAGCAGGTTCTGACAGGTTCTGGAGAACCGATAGTGGAAATTTTGAGTAGTTTGGAGAACTAGCAAATACCACCTCTGGCTGGCCTCAGAGTGGGGTGGGAATGGAGATTTTGCAATATCCTTCCCCCAGGAGTGGGGAGGGAATAGAGATTTTGCAGTATCCTTCCCTTGGAGTGGGGAGGGACTGGGGATTTTGCAATATCCTTCCCCCAGGAGTGGGGAGGGAATGGAGATTTTGCAGTATTCTTCCCCTGGAGTGGGAAGGGAATGGGGATTTTGCAGTATCCTTCCCCTGGAGTGGGTGGGAATGGGGATTTTGCAGTACCCTTCCACTGGAGTGGGGAGGGAATGGAGATTTTGCAGTATCCTTCCCCTGCCATGCCCACCAAGCCACGCCCACAGAACCGGTAGTAAAAAAATTGGATTTCACCGATTTCACCGATTTCACTGATGTATAATCATGACAGATAAAATAACTGTTTTTATGCTTGTGTAGACAAAAAGAAGGAGCATTGCTTCCTGAAAAAAAAATGCTTACTAGAATTAGAAGAAGCATACTTAAGGTGATATGAATGTAGAAACTATTGAGGCAATGTAAGTGCTATAAATACACTAAGTAGGACAGCATTTCTGAAAATGTGCACAATTGTGGATCCCTAAAAAAGACATTCAGAAAATGAAGATCCGGTTAAACAAACAGCCTCCTCTCTACATTTTCTTCTTTCAAAGCATGGGAATCTACATTTTTTGGTGAATGAGATCATCATTATGGGTACATTAGCTTACATTACATTACCTTTCCCTATCCTCTCTATTTTTAAAGGATGTCTCAAGCTAAATTTGTAACAAAATATCCTTTTCAAACATTTACATACTACTTGGATTGTTTTATATGCCCCATATCATAATGACAACTCATTTAAAAATTTATTCTTTGAAGTTAATACTGAAGGTAGTGGATATGTAATCCAGCCAAATCTCACTTTCATCGTAACCCTATTTCTTCTTCGTACCTTTCTTTTTGAGTGTGCAAGCTCACCATCCTCCTTAGCATAGCACACATAGACTTAACATTGATAGCTGTATTGGACACCTGCTGACTTTAGGATTCCTGTTGCTACTTGTATTTACACATTTCCATGATCCAGTTTTTTGTTACTGCTTCATTCTCACTGAAATGTTGACATGCAGGAAGGTACACATGTGAAGACATGTGAATACTTGCCAGCTGACTGTTGGTATAAGGATGGAAGAAGTGTGGTGTGTGTGTGTGGAAGGTACACATGTGAAGACATGTGAATACTTGCCAGCTGACTGTTGGTATAAGGATGGAAGAAGTGTGGTGTGTGTGTGTGTGTGTGTGTGTGTGTGTGAGAGAGAGAGAGAGAGAGAGAGAGAGAGAGAGAGAGAGAGAGAGAGAGAGAGAGAGAGAGAGAGAGAGACTGTTCTGTGAATATGAACAACTATGGTGGAGCTCCTAGTGACCATCTCTGCATAACCTATTGAAAATCACTTCTGTAGAAGATACCATAGTTCCTTTGTTTTGAGTTCTAGGATAAGAATGTTAGTATCTGTGTATGTGTGTGTGTGTGGGGGGGGGTTAGCGTGCGCATGTGTAAACACCATTTTGTGTTCTATTTTTGTCCTCAAGCATTTGAAAAGATGAATGTAGTTACTCTGAATAATATTTTCAATAGAAGAAAGTTTGCATCCTGTTCATATGTGCAATTTATTCCAGTGATGTTTTTGAAACAGTACAGTTTTTATTGCCCAAGATTAAATGAATTGTTTAAACGTGCATTTATGATGATCATGAAAATTATATGAACTCTTATTTGCTGGGATTGGTCTTGAAACTCATAGACCTTCTTTGCATGGCATACAAAAGATAAAAGAGAACAGGCAACAAGCATACAGGTTCAGAAGGAAATATAAAGAGATAAAGCTGATAGGATAGACAAGACCCACCTCAGGTTCTCAATATAATGTTTTTTTATCATCAGGTGTTTCTTTTTGTTGTTGTTGTTGTTGTTATTTTTCTGATTATGCTATACTCAGTAGAAATAGTAACATTTTGCATTCTAAGTTCAGACTGCCCCAGGAGCTGTTGACACAGTTCTACAGAGGAATTAATGAGGCTGTCATTGTCACTTGTATAACTGTCTGGTTTGGCACCGCAACCAAAACAGGACAGGTACAGACTTCAACGGATAGGTAGGACTGCAGAAAAAAAAAAAGTTGCAACCAGCCTGCCTTCCACTGAGGATCTGTATACTGCATGGGTCAAGAAAGAGGGCTGAAAAAAATATCTATAGAACCTTCACATCCTGGACATATTCTGTTTCAACTCCTTCTCTCAGGATGCCACTATAGAGTATTGAATGCCAAAACAACTAGATACAAGACAGTTTTTTTCCCCTCGTACCATCACTCTTCTGAACACATAATTCCCACAGTACTATCTTATGTCTAAGGATATTTATCCATGCAGTAGGACCGCATTACTATTATCCTTCTCATATTTTTTACAATCTTCTCCTATTGGTATCCTATTATTATATTACTTTGTTGTTTGTATGTACAGTGAGAGCTTATGCATAGGAGACAAATTCCTTGTGTGTACAATCACACTTGGCCAATAAACTATTCAATTCTATTCTATTATTGATCTCTAGACTTCACGTCTGTAGCACATTTTCTGACAATGTAGCATTCTTCCTTCCTCCCCCCCCCTTATGAAATTGCCTTTTCATTCATGACTGATTAGCAATTACCTTTAGCACTTAGACTTATATAGCACTTAGACTTATATACCGCTTCACAGTGCTTTACAGCCCTCTCTAAGCGGTTCACAGAGTCAGCATATTGCCCCCAACAATCTGGGTCCTCATTTTACCCACCTCGGAAGGATGGAAGGCTGAGTCAACCTTGAGCCGGTGAGATTTGAACTGCCGAACTGCAGCTAGCAGTCAGCTGAAGTAGCCTGCAGTGCTGCACTCTAACCACTGCGCCACCGCGGCTTTCTCTCTTATTCACTGTCTCCATCTCTCATAAAAGCTTAGTGTTGTTAATTACATCATGGTTCATTACTTTGTTATTCCTACGTTTTTAAAAAAAACTAGCTTCCTGTCTCTTTTCCATATTGCAACACAACTGAAAACAAATAAGAGAGGCTCAGCTGAAACTGCCGACTCCAGTATCCTGCTCTTGCAAGCTGTTGTTGAACAAGCACTTCTTTAAGCTGCCCTCTGGATTACAAACACATTTGAAGGACATCCTTGCTGCCACAGAGTAATAGCCTGCCCACAACTTACAGAGGTGCAGACTAAAACACAGATATTTAAAATAAAAGGTTCTGCTCAGGCCAAAGATACTGACAGAGATCTATAAATTACAGAGATGATTGCTACCTGTTTTAGAGAAAGAAGTGAAGGAGGAAAATAAGAATTCACTGGACAAAGAATCTTATAATACATCTGTGTTTGATAACCACTGTTATCTTGATTAACAGATGAATTGTTAAGGGGAGAATATAAGAAATTCTAATAAACCATTAATAAAAATATCATCATCATAGTTGGAAGGGATCTTGGAGGTCTTTTATCCAACCCCCTGTACTAGCAGGAGACCTTATACCATTTCAGACAAATGGCTGTTCAGTTTCTTCTGGAAAGCCTCCAGTGTTGGAGCACCCACAACTTCTGAAGGCAAGCCATTCCACTGGTTAATTGTTCTCACCATTAGGAAATTTATCCTTAGTTCTAGGTTGCTTCTCTCCTTTACTAGTTTCCATGCATTGTTTCGTCTCTTGTCTTCTGGTGTTTTGGAAAATATGTTGACCCCCTCTTCTTTGTGGCAGACCCTCAAATATTGTAACACTGCTATCATGTCACCCCTAGCCCTAGAAATTACTAGTAAAATAATAACAATGACAATAACAATAATACCACTTGAACACCATTGGCATTGACCAATCAGTCAATTGCAGAAGGCAGCTTTGTTTGGAACAGCTTCCATTCTGCAGTGATATCTTTAACATCATCAAACACCCAGATCTGCCTATCCCAGATCCTTGGTAAGGACTCGATAGGTAGACAAAAATGGCAAAACCTGATGATGATGATTAATAACAATAACAACAACAACAATAATTATGGCAGGAAAATTAAAGAAAGGTCTTCAACATTTACCCCCTCCCTTATTTCTCTACTTCCTTGTTTTGGGGAAATTGCTGAAAGCTTCTTTTTTGGATTGACTTCTCACTATATTTGAGAAATGAGCAGCTATTCCTTTACACAGCGGTAGAATTGATGAACAATGCTTGGGTGAATGAAGAGTTAAATTTAGTAGGAAAGACCATCTGCCAGCTTGAGCAGCTTGGGGGGGGGGGAAGATATCCCGCTGGTTTACTGCTAAAATTGCTGCTTGTAGATGGAAGCCTCTACCCCGCTTGTGTTTCATGCTTAAAATGAACACTCTAATTATTTTCTAAGTGAAATTATTTTGCTTACGTACCATAAGCAAAAAAATTTAACCCCAGTTAAAATTTAACATTATGGAGAATATTTTAGGATTCCCTAGTTCTACACACACACACACACAAACAAACACAAACACAAACACAAACACAAACACAAACACAAACACAAACTAAAACAGTTCTGTATCAGTGCATTTCCACAGTTTATATTCTCCCCCTTCATATTCACATATTTATATTTCAAACACACACACACACACACACACACACACACACAAACACAAACACACATATACAAATGCCTTGAGGTAGCTCTGTGCATTCCTCAATCAGCACAGGCTCTATGAGCTGCACTGGTTGCCAGTTTTCTTGCACATTCAATGCAAGTTGATGGTTATAACCAATAAGCCTCTTTATGGAATAGGTCTGGGTGGATTACTTGAGGTACCACCTCTCCCCAATTATCTCCCCTATTAGGTCTAATAGAAAAGGATCCAAGTTCTGCTGGCCATTGGGCCCAGGAAGATAATTTTTTCCATTATGGCACCCACCCTTTGAAGTATTAGTGGAGTGGGATAGATAGCATCACCATCAGATGGATTTGTAACTGGCTGACAAACCATACTCAACGAGTAGTCCTTAATGGTACTACACCCGCATGGAGGGAAGTAAGCAGTGGGGTACCACAAGGTTCTGTCCTAGGCCCAGTACTCTTCAATATCTTCATAAATGACTTAGATGAGGGAATAGAAGGGGAACTTACCAAATTTGCGGATGATACTAAACTGGCAAGGAATAGCCAACACCTTAGATGATAGGCTCAAGATCCAGATGGATCTTGACAGACTGGAACACTGGGCCCTGTCTAACAAAATGAAATTCAATGTAAAGAAAAGTAAAGTCTTACACTTAGGCAAGAAAAACCAAAAGTACACATATAGACTGGGTGAAACCAGACTTCATAGCAGTAACTGTAAGAGGGATCTTGGAGTCTTAGTGAACAACCAGCTAAATTTGAGCCAGCAGTGTGTGGTGGCAGCCAAAAAAGCCAATGCAATCCTAAATTGCATTAACAGAGGGATACAATCAAGATCAAGTGAGGTACTAATAATACTCTATAAAGCCTTAGTAAGACCACACCTAGAGTACTGCATCCAGTTTTGGTCTCCACGCTATAAAAAAAAGATGTTGAGACTCTAGAAAGAGTGCAGAGAAGAGCAACAAAGATGATTAGGGGACTGGAAGCTAAAACATACGATGAATGGTTGCAGGAACTGGGCATGGCTAGTCTAGTGAAGAGAAGGACCAGGGGAGACATGATAGCAGTCTTCCAATATTTGAGGGACTGCCACAGAGAGGAAGGGGTCAAGCTATTTTCCAAGGCACCCGAAGGCTAGGCAAGGAATAATGGATGGAAACAGATCAAGGAGAGATTCAGCCTAGAAATAAGGAGAATTTTTCTGACAGAACAATCAACCAATGGAACAGCTTGCCTTCAGATGGAATTTCTTATATGAACAGTATGCAATATGGAAATAAGGAGGAACTTTCTGACAGTGAGAACAATCAACCAATGGAACAACTTGCCTTCAGAAGTTGTGGAAGCTTCATCACTGCAAGCTTTCAAGAAGAGACTGGACTGACATTTGTCAGAAATGGTGTAGGGTCTCCTGCTTGGGTGGGGGGTTGGACTAGATGACCTACAAGTTCCCTTCCAACTCTGTTAATCTGTATCTGTATCTATTATTCCTCCAGAGACCAACCAGCCCTGTTTTCCTTTCCTAAAACCTTAAAGACTTGGGTTTGTCCTTGGGCCTAGTGATCTAGAGGGGTGGCTGAACCTATAGATTTGGTTATGTTGATTTGTGATTGATGAATCTTTTTTTTAATCCCAACTGCTGTTTCTCTGAGGGTTTTTTTTTTCTGTTTTGTATGCTTTTATATTTTTTTCCTTTTAACATTGTTAGCTGGCCAGAATCATGAATCTCAGATGGGCAGCCACACAGAATGAAAGAATGAATGAACATTGGGCAGCCGAATGAATGAATGAATGAATGAATGAATGAATGAATGAATGAATGAATGAATTTCTCTCACCAATGTATTCCCCAATCCTGTATCTCTAACCAGAAGCAACACATTAGTGCTTCCCACAAGCACAGTTGTGTTCTGAATTAATAGGAAAATTACCAAACTTATCGCTACAATGAGGTTACATCAATCCTATAATGGTTTTTGATGGGTGCTTAAACAATTACATAGGGATGAGAAAGTTTTCTTGAACAATTATAAGTTGTGGAATACCAGACATATGACCCAGTTCACAATGCTTTCATGTTTTCACCTTTATAGGAGTTCTGTTTATGTACCCCTTCCCTCCCCAACTTCTGACGAAGATTTTACTTTTGTTGATCTTTGTCAAAAGATAGAAATAACAATGAAGCACTCTTCAAATGAAAGAGAAACTAGCTGACTACTTTTAAGAACCCTTCCTATAACAGGCATTCTTTCACTTCAAGAAATGTATTGGTGAAGAGAAAAGAATATAAGAACCTATTATATAAGGTAGAAATCTCATTATATAGAAGGGGATGACATAGGGAGGACTATATTTTCATCTTTTCCTCTCTAAATTAAGAATTCATTTCAGGAAAAAAATCTCGAGTATCTGTAAGATATTCATCTCCACAGTCAAAACAGGTGTTGGAGTATTTTGAAAGCAGATAACTTTGAAATTCAAGAGACTATGCTACTCATCACAAGATCCTGTGCTATTTGAACTTCATTATGAAACTAGTTCAACTCAGTGCGAAAAAATCCACCATGAAAATTTTCAGAGCATGTAAATCTATCTCTATTCAACTTTTGTGACAGTGTGTTTTATGGTTGGTCACACAGTCATCTAGTTGTATAGACTAGATCTGGCATTTTTATTCACCTATTGAGTCCTTCCAAGGACCTGAGATAGGCAGATGTTGATATTTGATGGTTTTAAAGGTATCATGTTCAGACAGGATCCAGGGCTCATGGTGAGACACATGTATTTTTGGCAATCAACTTTACTAAAAAGGATGTGAATAATGTGATAGTACAAATAGGACTCAACTTACAACAGTTTATTTAGTGACCATTGAAAATTACAACAGCACTGAAAAAAAGTGACATTATTGTTTTTCACACTTATGACTATTGTAGCATCCCCATGGTCACATGATCAAAATTCAAATGCTTGGCAACTGGTTCATATTTATGACGGTTGCAGTGTTTTGGGGTCATGGGATCACCTTTTGCAACTTTCTGACAAGTAAAGTCAATGGAGAAGTTACTTAAAGTCACTTAACAATCTTGTTAACTTAACAACTGCAGTGATTCACTTGACAAGCAAAGTTGTAAAATGGGGAAAACATTAACAAATGTCTCACTTAACAACAGAAATGTTAGGCTCAATTGTGGTTGTAAGTCGAAGTCTACCTGTACTGAACTTGGCTGATATTGGAAAGGTAATCAGGATTGGGCCTGGCCAAGACTTGTATGCTAATCTGGAAATAGTCCTCCCCCTCCCTCTCCCTCTCCCTCTCCCCCTCTCTCTCTGTCACATACACACACACACACACACACACACGTACACACACGTACACACACACACACACACTCCTCAGTTAGCATTATGGTATGGAATATACAGTACTGTATTTATTACATTTTTAATGCTACCAACTCCCCAGGTGAATTGTAAGTGCTGCAGTCCTAACATATATGGAAGCAACAAATTGGGGAAAGCTGGACTCTGAGATGTCTGTTTTGTAGTCCAAAATATACATTTGCATGCAGATCCCTGGGATTTACATATATCTGCCCAAACAAATTTTGAACATCATTGTTAATATTGTGCTGCAGTCCTTTTCCCTCAATGCAAAAAAGATCCCAGTTTATTGATTTTTTTTATTTCAGCAGCTCCTTCCCGATCTTCATTCAGATATCTTACAATAAAGACATCTCCCCAGTAAATGTGTGAGAGTTATATAAACCAGCAGTATACGAATAACATTTCATTTCAGTTAAAATGTCCATTATGTTGTGATTTTACAGTATAATTGGATGGCAAAAATGTTGTAACATATGGAATAGGTGATAATGGGAAGCATATGAAATGTCAGAAAAGAAGAATTTTTTTAAAAAAAATATTGAGGGTCAGAGTATATATGTGTACAGTGTGTCTGTTTGTGCAAATGTAAAATGTATAATGTCACAACATATATTAAAGATGGAAGATGACCAGGATTTTACAAGTTATTTATTTCTCCTTGTTTAAAATGTGCATATTCCTTCCTTCATCTAAATAGAGTTTAAAAGTAAAGATGTTCCCCAGGCAAGTTTTACTTCTGGTAACAATATGGATTCATAGTTTTATTTGTCACTACCACATTGCCTTATTTGAAGGGAGGAGGGAGATGAAGAGAACAAAAAAGATTTACCCACCTCACATTTCACTTTAGTCAAGTATTAATCAAGATTTTATCTCCTTAGCTTCATCTGATAACTAGGTTTATTAAACAACGTTGGGTGACCAACTGCTGTTGTTTTTTTCTTATCATCACTTATCAGGCTAGTTGAACTGTTGCCATCGCAGCTGGTAATTTATGTATTTATTTATGTATCTATGTATGTATAGAGGTAGTTCTCAACTCACAACCATTTGTTAACAACTGTTCAAAGTTACAACAGTGCTGAAAAAAAGTGACTTGTGACTAATCTTTGTATTTACGACCATCAAAGCATCCCCATGGTCCTATGCTCAAAATTTGGGTGCTTGGCAACTGACGTGTATTTATGATAGTTGCTGCATTCCAGGGTCATGTGATTGCCATTTATGACAGAGTCAATGAGGGAAGTTGAATTTGCTTAACAACATGTGATTCCAGTTAATGGCTGCAATGATTCGCTTAATAACCATGGCAAAAAAAGGTTGTAATATCAGACGTGATTCTCTTAATGATTGTATCACTTACCGATTGAAGTTCCTCTCCCCATTGTCATTGTAAATCAAGGACTACCTGTATGTACGTATATGTATATACAATACAATACAATACAATACAATACAATACAATACAATACAAAACAATACAATACAATACAATACAATACAATACAATACAATACAATACAATACAATACAATACAATACAATACAATACAATACAATACAATACAATACAATACAATACAATACAG
>QLTV01002421.1:827906-844261 GCA_003457575.1 Thermophis baileyi | reverse complement strand
AGATAGATAGATAGATAGATAGATAGATAGATAGATAGATAGATAGATAGATAGATAGATAGATAGATAGATAGATAGATAGATAGATGGTAGAATAACTGTATTGTCACTTTGAATGTACACTAATCGGCATACATTAAAATGAAATTTCATTGCATGCAGCTCTCAAAGTGTCACCACCTACAATATATACTACATAAACATGACAAAATAAACAAATACAAAATTATGCATATACCCACATACAGTATATTATATGACACAGAGAAACAACACAGTCTAGCTCAGATGTATACATGTACATGGTGAGAAAAACAAATCTTGCAAGTTTACCAGATGGATGGCCTAGGGAACAAAGCTGTTACAGAATCTGGTAGTCCTGCTAGAAATACTTCGAAACAGACCGTAAAATGGGTGTGTGGGGTTTCTAACAATGCTTCAAGCTCTAAGCTCATTATATATATACACACACATACATATAACACACACACACACACACACACACACACACACACACACAGAGTATATACAACTTGAAGGCAAGGATTGTCTTACTATTGATATTTTTAAGCTGCTGTGGGAACTGTTCAAGATACATATCTATAGAAATAAATATATAATAACAATGCTTATCTGTAATATAAAGGGACGCGGTGGCTCAGTGGCTAAGATGCTGAGCTTGTTGATTGAAAGGTCAACAGTTCAGCGGTTCGAATACCTAGTGCCGCGTAACGGGGTGAGCTCCCGTTACTTGTCCCAGCTTCTGCCAACCTAGCAGTTTGAAAGCATGTAAAAAATGCAAGTAGAAAAATAGAGACCACCTTTGGTGGGAAGGTAACAGTGTTCTGTGCGCCTTTGGTGTTTAGTCATGCCAGCCACATGACCACGGAGACGTCTTCGGGCAGCACTGGCTCTTCGGCTTTGAAATGGAGATGAGCACCGCCCCCTAGAGTCAGGAATGACTAGCACATATGTGCGAGGGGAACCTTTACATTTACCTTTATCAGTAAACAAAAAACTAATCATGTAAATACAAACTGTCATGATTCACATTCTGCAGTTGGAACTAGGACTCTCTTTTAACTTTTCTCACATCCATTTTTGTTTCCAAGAAGAGGTTTGTTCTGTTTCTAAATTTGCTATTAAAAAAATTCCAAGAAAATGTATCTGCATTTAAGAAGGTTTTTCCATCACCTCAAACCATTTTTATACTGTTATGTTTTTTAGATCCACTGCATATGTGCTGTTCTCAATTTTTTACAAATGCTTTTATATATATACAGTATATCTTATGAAACATACTGTATCTATACCAAAATGGAGTGGAAAAGCTGAAGAATAATTAGGTTTCTTTTTGTGCATGAGTTCAGAACAAAAGGTCATTTCTGTAGTTGACATCCATCTCACCTTAGACAGAAGAAGGACTCTTCTAAATATTTAGGGAATATTGTTGATGTCTAAGAGCAGGGCTAAGCAGCCTCTAGTCCTATTTTTGCAGATGTCAGAGCTCTTCCAGTTTGTGCCAAAATGACAATTTCATCAATATCCCTCCCTCCCTTCCTTTAAAATAATTTAAGAAGATAGATGTTGGTCTCAAGGCAATTGGGAGTCTGAAATCAAGCAAAGTCACTTTGAGTTGGCCTTGAAAAGGACTGGCTGAAAAGCAACATGCTTTTAAATGGAGAAGACATCATTTGTCTCAATCGAAACTTTTGTACTGGAGTTGTATTCAGAAAAAAAAAAAAAAGCCCCAAAGATTTTAGTGCAAATCTTTTTCAAAATTAGGCTCACATTACAATAAACCAAATGGTGCGTCACTGTTTCCCCTTTCCAAACATATCATCAAGGGCTAGTAAAAAAAAAAACATTCTTTGCTATAAAGACTACTTAGCTGCAAGGCATGATGGTGGATCCAGAAACCTTTTGACAGCAAGCTGTTGTTTTGGGTAGGGATAGCACAACAGATAGTTAGCTAGACTTCATTATGGCTGAAAGCCATACATTAAAATACCTTCAAAAACTAAACATATAGTGCATAACAAAACAGAGTGACATAAAGACAACAGAGGTTTATGAACTACAACAGATGAAGGAACTGGATTAGCCAGGTTTACTGATGTCCCCTTGGCATGTGTTCTTCCCACAGTAATGGTGGCATCACAGTCAGATATCAGTTAGCTGTCTAGATATTTACCTCTAGATATTGACCAGTACAGCTACTGCAATTCCCTTCCGATTTAATATTCTGGGTAGGAATGACAATATTTGGAAGACACTTGATTACTGACCACAGGATTAAAAAGTCAAAGTACAAATCTCAGTTCGATGCAATTGAAAATGTAACGGGGAGAGAGTGACAAGGACAATCACACAGAAAGTCAGGAGATCTGAAAGAAATAGACTGGTCAATAGCATTGTAAAGCAACAGCAAATCAAACAAAATAGCCTCATCATTTAACCAGCAAATGGATGAATGGTGAGAACTAAAATAAATGTAATGGAAAGAAATGGTCCATTTCTACCATTTGAAAAAAACTTCAGTAGGGACCTGTCTAGCAGAGTGATCAGGCAATCATCCAGAGTGGAGAGAAATAAATGCAGAGGAGGATTCAAATTTTGATGGATGTTTTGAACTGCAGAATGGAAAGCCCAAGCTCCCTTGTGGATTGAAGGCAATTTTGATAAATGGTTATGCATTGTTGTACTAGTCCTCTAAACCTAGAATCATTATAAGGCCACCCTAAGTCATACTTTCATACCGGACTTTGACATTTTTTTCCTTTCTTCTTCTGCTGACAGAAGATCCCACAACCCTTTGAGATGTGCTTTCAGTATACGAAATGGGTTGTATGAATCGCCTCCCGTGAACTGTGCAATCCACTTGACCAAACTGGTGCCCATTGGATGAATCAGCTTCCAGCAATTCATGTGAGCCTTCGTAAATGTTTTATTCACTTCTTAGATGATCTCTGATTTCCTTAAAATGTAAGTTGAAAAAGTACCTGAAAAGAGAGACCCTAACTTTATAGTAATATACAAAACAAAGAACTGCTGTTCTACCGGTAATCATTTTTAATTTTTAAGATAATTTGTGGGACTCACTTATCATGCTGGCTGATATTTTGCTTTGCAGAAAGGCTTTCTTTCTTTCTTTCTTTCTTTCTTTCTTTCTTTCTTTCTTTCTTTCTTTCTTTCTTTCTTTCTTTCTTTCTTTCTTTCTTTCTTTCTTTCTTCTTTCCAATAGGTAAGAAGGTGCATGGAAGGTTCTTGAGCTCCAAGCAAGCATAATGTTAGCCTTGGAGGTAGTGCNTATCATGCTTTCTGTTTTTTTGCTTTGCAGTTTGGCTTTCTTTCTTTCTTTCTTTCTTTCTTTCTTTCTTTCTTTCTTTCTTTCTTTCTTTCTTTCTTTCTTTCTTTCTTTCTTTCTTTCTTTCTTTCTTTCTTTCTTTCTTCTTTCCAAAAGGTAAGAAGGTGCATGGAAGGTTCTTGAGCTCCAAGCAAGCATAATGTTAGCCTTGGAGGTAGTGCAGACAAGAACCATAACCTAATTCTATTTTTATTGCAAGATTCATTAACAGAATCTTGCAAGACTAAAAGTATTTTTTTTCCCTTCTCTTTTTACTTTCCAGAAAACTAGGGTGAATATGCTTCCCATGCCTCCTACCTATCTGTGGACTGAGATATTTTTTACACCCAAGGTCATTCTCACATACCATTGTATGTTAGCATCTTGGGAAACTATGCAGAAGATACAGATAATCAACAAGAAAACTAGGAAGGATTCAAAAATAAGAGAGTTTTACCCTTTCCAAAGTATTCAATTTCAGCAAAGAGGTAAGCAGTAGCTTCTTCAATTATTAAAATTTAATGACAATTCTCAACATAAATTACCATTAATATGTTTTGCAGGGTAATGCTGAGGTTAATATTTGCTTACTTCTCTGCTGTTTTGCAGAATGTAGTCATTTTCTAAGTCTTCACTGCCATTGTTTGCAAATTAGCAAATTTCTAGTCTAGAACTAGTCTGTTGAGAAAAGAAAACAGCATATTATTGCTTTTTATTAAAGCATGACTCAGAAATTAATTAGCAAACTCTGCTATCACAAATACTGAAATGAAGCAAATCCATCTTTGGAACTGTTCCTCATATAGGACTATATCCTTCTTTTATTGTCACTCTGTTTTACATCTTCTACATTTATATGGATTTAATTTGCACACAGACTAGATGTGGGGATATTCAAGGATTATATATAGAACAACATTTAGGATCCTTATGCACAGCTGCTTGGTTCAACACTCAAAACCCTCAGAAACATTTTATATTGCTGCATTTATCCTCACTGTTGCTGTCCTTATCACTTGCATTGTGCATCATAAGCCAAACACATAAGCACTCAGAAAGAAACAAATGAGAAGAAGAAAAAACCCTCAACACAGCTAGCTCTCTACTTTCTATTCCTCACTAGATTTGTTTTCATGGTGATGCTTATTTTAATTTTATTTTCAAATAAAAATATTTGAGGGGCTGCCACAAAGAAGAGTGGTCGACCTGTTTTTCAAAGCACCAGAAGGCAAAAACAAGAAATAATGGATGGAAACTAATCAAGGAAAGAAGCAACCTAGAACTAAGGAGAAATTTCCTAACAGTGAGAACAATTAAGCAGTGGAATGACTTGCTTTCAGAATTGTGGGCGCTCCATCATTGGAAGCTTTAAAAAAGAGACTGGACAGCCATTTGTTTGAAATGGTATCTCCCGCTTGAGCAGGGGATTGGATTAGAAGACCTCCAAGTTCCCTTCCAACTCTGTTGTTCTATGATCTATGCTCTAAGTTAGTGAAATGGTGGTAAGGAACTGTAGTTCTTGCACTTCACTAATTCAAATGATGCCTAATGAAAAGATAAGAAGATACTGACATCCACAGAGAGGTGCGATAGCTGGCAACCTAGGAATCAACACAGTATCCCAGAGATGGAAGAGAGCATTGAATATGTTTTCCAACTCACCTTCCATGTGGTGTATGGATTCAAATGTTATTCTACTCAATTTGTGATTATCTGGAATAAATCACTCCACCTTTTGCTACAAGTCATTAATATATTCCTAGAGACATTAAGGTCTCCAAATTGAACCCACTCCTTCAAAACCCATCTCCAATTGGTTGATGAATCTTTCATGAGCATGTTGTGATTTTCACAACAGCTATGTATCTATTGTTGCTCTACTCAGCTCATACTTACCAAAGTTGTTAGTCTATTTATCAAGGGGTACTGAGTTAAAGAATTTGCAGGGCAAGATGTATTATATTTGCAGTAAACCTACACTCTGCTGAGGATGTTACCCTCTCTATTTTCCCTCCCAAAAAAGTTTAATCTGGAAAGATTTGTTCTTGAAAACCACATGCCTTGTGTGAAGATTCTTAAATATGTTTCTCTTTATGTTCTGCTGTGTAATCTTTCTAGCTATTAGTGACAGATTGCCTGCCCTATTATTTTCTCCACTTTCTGAAAAGACATTTTCTTTCTTCCAGGCTTATGGATCTTTTACAGATCTTTAGAAATATAGATTTTCTACTAATAGAAAGCTACCTTTCCTGTGACTAATACAGAGAGACAACTCATGGAGTTTTCCTTAATCACAACTGTACCTACATTTAATCAGCTGAGATATGAAATAGCTATAATAATTTGATCTTGGATTTGCACAAAAATATGTGGAAGTACCTTTAACCCTTAACCACAGACATACTATTTTGGCTATGCTATTACAGACATGAGGTCATAATGACCTCAGTAGCAAAAAGGCATTCGATGTTTTCATGGCTGGATCTAAAAATTGATGTATAACGCAGTAAACCAAAAAATGTATTGATCTCTATCAAATCCACATTGTGCAGGTCATTTTTGTTTCTCCATCCTTGAACTTCAATCTTTCTTCTCTACTTTTTACATTGGTCCACTGAATGATGGTGCTAATAATTTCTTTAGAAAATAATAATTTCCAACTCTCTAGGGGAGTAGGTGAATTTCCGAGATTTCTAGCTGCTGGCCGTGGTCCAGGTAATTGCACAACAATATTGTGACTATTCTGTTCTGGATCTATTGCTTCCAAAAGGTGAAGACCATTTGAATTTGTTCTTGCCATATAAATTATTGCACGATGTAGATTGTACCTGGTCATCAATTTCATTGGGAGCTTCATCATCACTGGTGTCAGAAACGGCGGCAGCGGCGGGTTCCTCATCGTCCATTACAAAATTTTCATCACAATCCGATTCCACTTCACTCAGATCACTCTCTGCTTCTCCATACCATTTTAGAACAGTTTCTTCAAAGTTTGGATCACCAAATCGCACTCTTTTTGGTGGAAAACTTGGCCCCGACATTATTTTTAAAAAATACGTTAACAAAGATCTGCGGTCAAAATGACCGAAACTAAAATTCAAATGCTGCTACAGAAAACACCAAATAACTCAGGCAAGCGCGATGCTGCATACACTCTTATTGGTGGGAAAACAAAAGCTATTCACAATCGGAATGGTCCATTTCTAAAAATAGGGGTGTTCCGAACATTTTGGAAAACTGTTGCGGTCACTATGACCGCGGGTCTGTGGGTTAATCTAGTCTATGTATTTTTTTTTAAATAAAATAATCTTTATTAGGTTTAAATACATAAAACAAAAACAAACACAAAAATTACTAACCACTTTTACAGCTTTTTCAAAGTATTTCCTAATCTATTTACAAATTACAATATTTCTTATTTTTATTTTAACATTCGTTAATATTTATCTAAATCTATCTTTGAATCTCATAATATATTTTCCACATCTATTTCTTCCATTATACTTACATATAAATTACTTGTTTATCATAGGGAAAGAGAGTGAGAACATTTACGGTTTCATCATAGACAGTCCTTTTTTATAACCAAATTTGAAGTTTTTTGTTGTGTTTTAACCACATATACCATTTATTCCATGCTACATAATATTCTGTATCTTCTTTTTCATATATTTCCATAGTCAATTTGCACATCACGGAACATTCTAATTAATCTAGTCTATGTATTATGTGTGTACATGCACATATGTGTGTGTGTGTGTGTGTGTGTGTATATGTATATGTATATGTATATGTATATGTATATGTATATGTATATGTATATGTATATGTATATGTATATGTATATGTATATGTATATGTATATGTATATGTATATGTATATGTATATGTATATGTATATGTATATGTATATGTGTATGTATGTAATTCAAATTCTCTTTTGCTTTTCAATGTTTCTAGTTTTCAAATAAATCTAAGATAACAGAATAACAGAGTTGGAAGGGACCGTGGAGTTCTTCTTGTCCAACTCCCTTCACAAGCCGAAGGCCTTATACCATTCTGGACAAATGGCTGCCCAATCTCTTCTTAAAAACCGCCAGTGATGGAGCACCCAACTTCTGAAGGCAACTCATTGCATTGGTTAATTATTCTCACTGTTAAGAGATTTCTCCTTAGTTCTAGGTTGCTTCTCTCCTTGATTAATTTCCATCCATTGCTTCATGTCCTGCTTTCTGGTACTTTCGAAAATAGGTTGACCCTCTTCTTCTTTGTGGCAGCCCCTCAAATATTGGAACACTAGTCCTAGTCCTTAAATCATTTATGAAGATATTGAAGAGTACTGGGCCTAAGACAGAACCTTGGGGTATCTACTGTTTCTTCCCTCCATGTAGATGTAGATCCATTAAGGGCTAATCATTGAGTGCAGTTTGTCAGCCAGTTACAAATCCATCTGGCAGTGATGCTGACATTTTTTTAACATTCTAAGAAGTAGGTTGTGGTCTACTTTGTCAAATGCCTTGCTGAAATCCAAGAATATTACATCCCCAACATTTCACCAGTCCACTAATTTAGTCACTTTGTCAAAGAATGAAATAAAATTTGTTTGGCGTGATCTGTATAGATCATCTAATCTGATTAATATAATTAGACCATCTAATGTGATACAGTATTGCTGAAAAGGCAGAAGATCTTAGATAGATGCCATTTTGAATAATTGTTTGAAGAGATGGTACCAAAGTTAATATACATAAAAATGTTGCTTTGTAAGGCCACAACACATTCAAAAGAGATTGTTCTTAATAATGTAAACTGATTGTCAAGTCTGAAACAGAGCAGAGTGCTGAATTGCTTGGGTTTGTCAGTCGGAACCTTATATTGGATTGAAAAGAGTCATGGCTGTTTAATAGATATAACTTTGTACAGCTGCACATTTTACAGATGACATGGATACCAACTGTCACAATCCTGAAACAATTAATTAAAGAAAGTCATGATTTTTTAAAAAGATGACTAAAACCAAAATTAAATCTCAAGGGCAGCTACATGGAAAAAGTGCCCACCACTTTGAATGTCTGTGGCAGGGGTGGGTTCCACTTACCTTCCCTACCAGTTCGCATCACAACGGTCTTAATTAGGGCTAATTCTGTAGGTGGGGCTTAATTTGATCGCGTGTGCTCAAAAACGTGATAGGGCTTCTTTTCAAGGTGGGTTGTCTTTTTGGAGAAACACAGTAAGTCTAAGTGCTATTGCTATTGCTATTGCTAACTTCCAGGAGATGTTCTACTCTTCAAACAGCTGGAATTGAGTGCCGATATTTTGAGGTTGGACTCTTATTTTCCCCAGTGATATTTTCCCTTTGTGTTACAATCTGTTTCCACTTCTACTTTTCACAGTTTTTTAGGTATGGGGAAAATATTTATTTTTACAGTTTTTTAGAACAATATAGTGAAAATTGGAATAAGATAATAATACTGCATCCTGTTTTCCTTTGCATTTGGTTGTTTTGGTTTCAGGACTAAGAGCATTGTTTAAGGCAGTAACAATATTCAATAAATGTACCCACTGATGACAGATTGATTTCAAATCTGTATGAATTTCAGGCACTTTTTTCCCAAGTACAGATTCAAATGCATGAGTCAATTGAGCAGAGTAAGTTAATTAATCCACAAGGCAAAATTCGTGCTTTTCTTTAGGAAAATGTACTTAAGTAGTTATACTGAATGGATTTTCTCACAAAATGCACACTGCTGAACCTTTTATCTTTAAAGTCGTTATTATCTTTCTTTGTATGTGTTCCGTCACAATTGAAATGTTTCAAAATCCATTTATTTTGAAACTTGTTGGAGTTGTGCTATTATTTTGGTCACCAAAGTTTAAAATATTTTTCAACATTTTGTACATTACAAATTTTTTCTGATCTAATAAATTCCTGCAACAGAGTGTTTTGAATTAGAATTCACAAATAGCAAATGTATTTAATTATTTGTAATGAAGATAATAAATACACAGTTTGGAATTATTACTCCAACACTTTCATTAACACATAACCACAAACCCGCAGTCATAGTGACCGCAACAGTTTTCCAAAACGTTCGGAATACCCCTATTTTTAGAAATGGACCGTTCCGGTTGCAAATAGCTTTTGTTTTCCCGCCAATAAGAATGTATGCAGCATCACGCTTACGTGAGTTATTTGGTGTTTTCTGTAGCGGCGTTTGAATTTGAGTTACAGTCATTTTGACCGCAGATCTTTGTTAATGTATATTTTTTTTATAATGTCGAGGCCACGTTTTCCGCCAAAAAGAGTGCGATTTGATGATCCAAACTTCGAAGAAACTGTTCTAACATGGTATGAAGAAGCAGAGAGTGATCTGAGTGAAGTGGAATCATATTGTGATGAAAATTTTGTAATGGACGATGAGGAACCCGCCACTGCCGCCAATTCTGACATCAGTGATAATGAAGCCCCTGATGAAATTGATGACCAGATACAATCTATGTCGTGCAATAATTTATATGGAAAGAACCAATTCAAATGGTCTTCTGCACCTTTTGGAAGCAATAGATCCAGAACCACTAGTCACAATATCGTCGTGCATTACCTGGACTACGGCCAGCAGCTAGAGCGGTCATTATGACCTCATGTCTGTAATAGCATAGCTGAAATAGCTGTGGTTAAGGGTTAAAATCATATCCTCATAAAATTTAAGGTCAGTTTAAACTCTGAGTCAATACATTTTGTTACTAACCAGCTAATCAGCCTATATTAGTTCTTATGGTAAATGTAGGGAATTCCATAGTAAACGGAATTTCTATTTTTAAAACTTCTATAGTTTAGGAAAACTCTATGAATCCTTTAAGATTGATGGCATTTTGGATATAGAAATCTATTTCAGATTCCTGGTTTCCTCAAGGACATCCTGAGGCTGTCCTGCTCCCTAAAATCAAACAAACAGCAGTTCTTCTGAAGCAGCAGTGCTGACACATAACCTACTTTTGTGAAGCATATTCCCTAGTCATTTCTACCAAGTAAACATACAGTTGAGGCTGAAACAGCTAAAGAATGCACAAGCCTGATAAATAGCTTCGGTTAAAGAGCACAGAGACATGATATTGCCCAAATCAACAAATTGACTTTCTTTTTTGAAATGTCACCAAACTATCCCTTTCAGAAACTGCTCCCTTGCACAGGTGAAGCTCCCTGGTCTATCACAAGAACTAGAATGCTCAGTTCCTTGAGTCTGATAGCACAGGTGAACATACAGTTGTTTGGGTATGGCTGCACATTTAAACAGAAAGAAAGCACAAGGGAAGAGGAACTTAACAGAAAGAATCAGAAGAAAGGAAGAAAGTAAAAACACCAAAAACCTTAGTGAACAAGCTATGAATACACTGAAGTTAGAATTGGACTGGACTTACAGATTTTCAACCTGGAGTCTTTGGAGACAAGGTCTTCAAAATGCAATCATCCAGATTCAGAGTACCTTTTATGAGGTTGTGTGAAATATTTAATCCATTAAATGGAATAATACTTAGATAAGTGTATTATTCAGGTTATACTCATACCTCTCTCACATAAGCTTTCCATAGAGAATTGGGATTTCATGTCACAAGGAAATGTTACACAGAGACAAGTTTGCATCTACAAGTGCCCATGTCTAACTTGTGGTATGGGCTGGGATTCGGAGTGGAGCTGAGGAATAATACAACATAGGGTCAAATATATTCTTTTTTTTTAAGCCATATACCAGAGAAGATTTATTTGCAGGAGTATACAGAAAATGTGGCATACTTTAATTTTGTGCGGGTATTATTGGATCCCTATCTATCTGTTCCAAGTTCATATTGTAGACATCTTCCTTTGAGCTCCTGGCCAACAAAGATTTAGCCATTCTCTTCAGAGGCTTGGATAGGGAAGTATCTGATCATCATTTATGCTGGTTCTCTATCACCTGAGAAGCAATGGTTTCAACCTTACCAATTTTCCTTTGTATTCCAGCATGCAAGAGAAGAGAAAAAGAAAAACCCTTTGTTAGGGGCCAGGCTGTCCTGAAATAGATTAGACTATCAGGCTATACACCCCCCCCCCAATGCCTTCCTTTTTTAAAAATAGTTTTTATTAAACATTTTCCAACTTTAAAAAACAAGAAAATACAAAAAAAAAGAGGAAGAGAAAAAAAGCAAAAACAAACACAACAATGTAACACAATTTTACAGCTTTCTGTATCAGCATGTTCTTTTTATATGTAATGGATCTTCATGTGTGTAATGCATAGATAAAGTCTTAGAGAATCTTGACAGAAGCCAATTATAGAATATAAAAACTTTAATATGAAAGTGATTTTTAAAAATAAAATAAAATTGGTAGATAATTACCATGAACTGTGCCAAATCACTGAGTTTGCATAATGTCTGCAAGAATTCACACATCCTGGTTCAGGGATCAGCAGAAAGCATCTGCTCCTGACCACAAGATAAAAACAAGGTCACTGTCCAGCTGGTGACTTATTACTGACAAAAAAAAAACATTTGTCGAAATAATAAAGCAGAGATATAACCAGCTCAAAAGCCATGGCCTGAATATTGAGCTTAGTATACTTATCGCAAGCTTCTGAAAAGAACTCTTTAAAAAATGACCACAATTCAAAGCACAGTGGAGTAAAATTAAGAGTACTAAACTAGATAAATCAATGGAGTACTAAAAATATTCATGGTTTTTAATTTTGTTTTAATGACCATCGCACTATTCATTTTCTCCTCTATAGTAAAAGCTTGTTCATTTCATCTTTCAGCTGCTAAAATCATGTTTATTTCAAAAAGTGTTCCTTATAATTTTATTGAATACATTATTCTAATTTATTTTAGTCATTTTCTTATTGATTTCTGGGTGTTCTACTATATTTAATTAAATTGCGAAGCATTTTAGTATGCATCAGGGTGATCAAGATATTCTAACCCATCCTCACTGTCAGAATAAAATGAACACATGTTCATTCCTGAAAGCAATGAATAAATAATACATGAATATCTACTATTTAGTATTAAATATCAAGGCACAACCAGAGCAGCCTAAAGATTTTAATCTAAGTTGGAAATCTTATTTGAATATGAGAACAGGAATGCCCAGAATGCAAACAAGCCTCCATCATCAACACATGGTATTAGTTGTTGGTTAAAAATGGGGGGGGAGGAATCCATTTATTTTTATTCTGCAGCTCAGCCCTGTCAAAGAACACAATGGTTTTGTGATCTGACTACCGTATTTTTCGGAGTATAAGACATACCGGAGTATAAGACACACCTTAGTTTTTGGGGAGGAAAATAAGAAAAAAGCTGATTGGCTCCGGGAATACCCCCAATCAGCTGTTCTCAGAAGTGAATTTTAGCAAGAGGTTCGTTGGTTGTGAGCTCTGCACCTTGCTTTTTTTTCTGCCTCTGAAACCTCCATTTGAGAGGCTTTTTTTTCTGAAGCTCCGTTTCAGAGGCTTTCTTTTCAGCCTCTGAAACCTTCATTTGAGAGGCTGGGCGGGGCTACATTCGGAGTATAAGACGCACCCAGATTTTCACCCTCTTTTTGGGGGGAAAAAGGTGCGTCTTATACTCTGAAAAATATGGTATATACATTCTAAACAACCATGCCTGAATGCCCAATAATGGTCACCAATCTCTTAAAACTCTGTTTCCTAGAATACAATAGAATTACTAGCCATATTTGTTCTTGTCTCAGGGAGAGAGGACATTAATTGTTACTTTGCCATCAGTGACATAACAATCAATCAATCAATCAATCAAATAAGTAACCAGTCCAATATAAATATTAACCAAGGCTATACATCCATTCACACATATACAGAGCCACCACACTATTCGTGTAAGAGGTAAGCAGTATTATCCATGCTGCAGAAGAATACGAAATGGCCAAAATTTAAACACGTAGAGTAAGGCAAAGAAAATGGAACCCAACTTGCATTGCACTTGTGTCGGAAGCACTCAGGTGCTTCTGGATTGAAAGGATTAGCCAGTGGCATCACCATTGCCTTGGGGATGCTCGATTGGGGTCTCCTTTTATGTTTCCATCAGGAGCTGGAGCAAAGGACAGGAGCTTACCTCCCCCATGGCAACACTCAGGTCTTGAACACGGGCATGTTTCTTATCAACCCAACGTCCTAACCACACGAGCCACCATGCTCCAAGGTGTAAAATCATTTTATACCCTTTAATGCATCTCCCCTTAATCTTCTGTCCTTGAAAATCATCTTTGCTTTCACAGTTTAGCTTCTTCTCTGGTAATACTGTACTGCTAACTAGAGCATACAAAACATTTGCTAGACCAATTCTCGAAGACAGCTCATCTGTCTGGAACCCGCACTGCATATCGGACATTAATACAATTGAGCAAGTCCAGAGATATTTCACACGAAGAGTCCTCCACTCCTCTGCTTGCAACAGAATACCTTATGCCACCAGGCTTGAAATTTTGGGCTTAGACAACTTAGAACTATCAGAGTTTGTTGCAGAAAATTAAATCCAAAAAGCACACACAGGCAGACTGATGCAGCAGGATTGATTTAAATAAGAAACTTCTTTATATACAAGAATATATATACAATACCAATGTAGATTCTTCTTCAAGCAGTTACAAGCAAACACACAGGCAGGAGAGAACAGTTAGTTTCATTTCAGAGTTCAAAGTGGACTGAGAGTACAGAGTGGGCTGAGCCACGCCCAGCCTTCTAGCTTCAGTTTCGATTCTCTGCACAGACTCGGATGTGTTTAGCTCCCAGTGGCTGACTTAGTTGCTATGCCTATTCATTGGCTGACCTTGTTACCATTGGCTCTCCCAGTTCATGAATAATTTGACAGAACTACACTGCCTTCGGTCTGACCTAAGCGTAGTACACAAATTTATTTGCTACAACATCCTACCTGTCAATGACTACTTCAGCTTCAACCGCAACAATACACGAACACACAATAGATACAAACTTAATGTAAACCGCTCCAAACTCAATTGCAGAAAATACGACTTCAGCAACAGAGTGGTCAATGCCTGGAATGCACTACCTGACTCTGTGGTTTCATCCCCAAACCCCCATAACTTTAAACTTAGACTGCCTACTGTTGACCTCACCCCATTCCTAAGAGGTCTGTAAGAGGCATGCATAAGTGCACCAACGTGCCTACCGTCCCTGTCCTACTGTCCCCCATTTATTTGTATTCATTTCCTGTACTCATAATCATGTTTATACTTATATATGATACCTTATACATGATTGACTAAATAAATAAATAAACAAACAAACAAACAAACAAACAAACAAACAATAAAAACAGTGTCTATCCATCTCTTCATATACAGTACATCCTTTTGTTCTTTAAACTTCTTCTCTCTCTCTTTTGACTAGTCAAAATGTGTTTTTTTCCTACTGATTGCTCATTTTTGTCTTCAGTCCACATTCATTCCACCCCTTTCCTCTCTCACAGACACATTAAATACCCCATTTGCAGTTTTTACAAATTACTTTAAGGCTTCTCCCTATATATTGAATTCCCACTTCCATGTAGCAGAGGACAGAAGCATATTTTAACACATATCCATTGTCACCTCTTTTGACAAACAGTCATTCTTTGTAACAAATGATAGCATTTCGGTTTGGTGGCAGCAGCGCCTCAGATAGAAGGTCCATACAGAGAGTGGTAAGGACAGCCGAGAAGATTATAGGAAGCTGACTTCCTGTTATTCAGGACACTGCTTATAAGCACTATGTGCTTAGAGCTTGAAGCATTGTTAGAAACCACACACCCACTTTATGGTCTGTTCCTGTTGCTCCTCTCTGGGAGGAGGTTATGAAACATTTCTAGCAGGATGTACATGTATACATCCAAACTAGATTGTGTTGTTTCTCTGTGTCATATAATATATGTGGGTATATGCATAAATTTATTTATTTATTTATTTATTTATTTTGTCATGTTTATGTAGTATATATTAGAGGTGGAGACCCTTTGAGAGCTGTATGCAATGAAATAACCAGATGTTGATTTCTCTATAAACAAGGGGAACAGCTCAGAGACCAACAGATATATGGGAAGAGCTTGTTTCAAAAGAGCCACACACTATTTATTTTGTCATGTTTATGTAGTGTATATTGGAGGTGGTGACCCTTTGAGAGCTGTATGCAATGAAATGTCATTTTAATGTATGCCGATTGGTGTACATTTAAAGTGACAATAAAGTCTATTTTATTTATTTATTTATTTTTTATTTATTTATTTGTCAAACATGTACAAGATAGCAGGTATAGGTATAATCATAAACATAATCAAAGTGAATACAGATAGATGAAGACAATAGGACAGTAGGACAGGGACGGTAGGCACGCTGGTGCGCTTATGCACGCCCCTTACAGACCTCTTAGGAATGGGGTGAGGTCGACAGTAGACAGTCTAAGGTTAAAGTTTTTTGGGTTTGGGGAAGAAACCACAGAGTCAGGTAGTGAATTCCAGGCATTGATCACTCTGTTGCTGAAGTCATATTTTCTGCAGTCGAGTTTGGAGCGGTTTACATTAAGTTTGTATCTATTGTTTGCTTGTGTATTGTTTTGGTTGAAGCTGAAGTAGTCATTGACAGGTAGGACATTGTAGCATATAATTTTGTGTGCTACACTTAGGTCAGATCAAAGGCGGCGTAGTTCTAAGTTTTCTAGGCCTAAAATTTCAAGTCTGGTTGCATAAGGTATTATGTTGCGAGCAGAGGATTGTAGTACTCGTCTCATGAAATATCTCTGGACATTCTCAATTGTATTAATGTCCGATATGTAGTGTGGGTTCCAGACAGATGAGCTGTATTTGAGAATTGGTCTAGCAAATGTTTTATATGCTCTGGTTAAAAGTACAATATTACCAGAGAAGAAGCTACACAAGATTAGGTTAACAACACTTAATGCTTTTTTATGCAATGTTGTTACAGGGGGCTCTGGCACTTAGCTAATTAGAGATGAGTACTCTA
>QLTV01002421.1:806065-825869 GCA_003457575.1 Thermophis baileyi | reverse complement strand
TATCTATCTATCTATCTATCTATCTATCTATCTATCTATCTATCTATCTATCTATCTATCTATCTATCTATCTATCTATCTATCTATCATCTAGCTAGCTAGCTAGCATCATCTATCTACTATCTATCTAGCTGTCTACCTGTCTAGTTGTGTAGCTAACTAGCTATCATCTAACTATCTAGTATATTACATTATGTTACATTACATTACATTTATTTATTAAATGTATATGCCTATCAATCAGTTTACCTTCTTTCATCCCTAGGAAGAAAGCAACAGCAAACTACATCTCATACGTTGCCAACACAATTACAGGCTTTTGTCCAGGCAGTTGTCAGCACTCAAAACTGACTCAGACATATGCACATGTTCAAATGTGATAGCTACAGGAATGAATATCTATTTTAATGAGTAACAGCAGTGCCAAATATCAAAAACCCAACGGGGCATTTTGTATGGAAATGAGACTTCTTCCTGAATGCAATGAAGTTGATTTTCATGGGAGGTCTCATGGCAAGTATAAGGAACTAGTGTTCTCTTTTACTCTTCCATTCTTGGTGAATATGGTATTAAGAAAGATGATGTATCTTTCTTATCCCCAGAGACACAGAATTAGACATCAGAGAATACAGATTAAAAGTCCATTATTGGATCAGATCAGATATCCAATGCAACTGAGAAAATATTATTACACTGATCGGAGGGAGACTCTATTGGCAGTAAAACAAAGCCCAGGTTTTTTTTAATGCTAAGAATGTCTTAAACTTTACACCCCTCAAGACGCTGTAATAAGCACAAGAGAAGCAGATCATCAAATTAATATTTCATTTGACCCCAGAGCAGAAACTGAAGGTGTTCTTAACATTCCCCCCCCCACACACTTATGGCAGATGAACATCTATTCTGCAATAGCTTACTCCACTTCATCAGTCTGAAAAAAATGTCAGTAAATTCACCAATAGCAGTATTCCTCATTTCGTGGGATGAGTTTTGATTTGTAATTTCTATGCACAGCCCCCCCCCACTTTTATTTATTAGATGAAAAATACAGTTCATTTTTATATGCAGATAGTTGTTGACTTACAGCTGGTCACTTAACAATTGTTCAAAGTTATGATAGACTTAAAGAAACAAAAGCTACTTAGGAGACGTCCTCAAAATTATGACTGCCCTTCCTTCAGACAGGTGATCACATTCCGGGCACTTCGAAACTAACTTCCATTTATGACTGGATGGAGCACCACATGGTCTTATGATGACCATTGTGAGGGTGGGTTTTTTTGCCAATTTCCCATTGGATATGCTGTGTTTCAGGGGTGGGTTCTAACTTACCTCGCTGCCGGTTCGCTTCCTCGCCTGCCACGTGGCTGCGCCTCATGGGCATGCATGTGCAAAGCACGTGCACGCATGCGCAGTGGAAAAAATAAAAAAATCCCCCCCCTAAAAAAAGCTGAAAACAAGATGGTGACATATGCACAGTGCCAAAAACTCTGTGCAGAAGGAAAAAGACCCAGAAAAAAAATCAAATTTTTTATTTTAAAAAATTAAAAAAAATATGGCGGCATCCACGGACCGGCACCGACCGAACTGGCTCCATGACGTCATCATGACATCACCAGTGGGTCGCTACCGGTTCGGCCAAACCGGTCCGAACCAGGAGGAACCCACCTCTGCTGTGTTTGCTTAAAAACCACATGATTTGCTTACCGATAATCTCATTTGCTTTATGAATATTGTAAAAACAATTATGAAACTGAGTCCAGTCACATTAGTGCCTCAACCTAGAACTTCAATGATTAATGAGCCACAGTGGCGCAGTGGTTAGAGTGCAGTACTGCAGGCTACTTCTGCTGACTGCCGGCTGCCTGCAATTTGGCAGTTCGAATCTCACCAGGCTCAAGGTTGACTCAGCCTTCCATCCTTCCGAGGACCCAAATTGTTGGGGGCAATATGCTGACTCTGTAAACCATTTAGAGAGGGCTGTAAAGCACTGTAAAGCAGTATATAAGTCTAAGTGCTATTGCTATTGCTATTATAATCAAAGTTCCACATCCCATTGAGGTCATAAATTGAAGATTGCCTGTATTTTAAGAGGCTATGAGGCAAGTCTCTTTATAGTTACTTAGGAGGACTTTGGGGTAAGATCACAGAAATACACAGATTATGACAATAATATAAAGTTTCCTAAGGGAATATCATACATACATGCATCAAAAAAGATAATTCTGGAAAAATTAAGGAAAATATTGACCACTGGGTTATTAAGTGAAAATGGTGAAAATCATAAATGGAGAAGTAAATTCTTTATCTAGAAGTTTACTGTTTTTAAATTCATATATATGACGTATAGGAAAATGTAATAAATACTTGACTCTAATTTACAGAATTCTGCTCTGTTACGTACAGAAGATGGAAAACATATTATTTTACCAAATCAAAAGACTTTCTGCTATCACATACTACAATATTAAGTTTTTGCTATTTTGTATTCTGAATTTATATTACCCACATAGTATCGCTGCCATTTCTTTGATTTTCCATTTGTTTGGCATACTTAACATTAATCTTTGTTTGCTTGTTTGTTTTTTCTTAATGCCCAGAAACCATTAATTACTGCCCTTCATTCTTTGATCAGCTCATGTCCTCCTTTTGTAGATGCACAAATTACTCTTAACATGCACACCATACAACAGTGGAATCCATCATTTTGGATCAATGGGCACATTTGACCTTTCTGAGAACCTGTTGTTCTCAGACTGCCACTAGAAGCTTGCTCATTCACAAAATAGTTGCTACAGTGATGTGACCAGTCACAGAAAACCAGTTTAGCAAAAATAAAACTAATAAGATACATCTCTAATTCAAAAATACATACATGGTTAGAAAAAAATGTTAAAGCTAGATACAGATTATAAGGCAGAAATATTTCTGTTAGGTATAGTATCAGAAAAATATAATAAGGGGAATTTGTATTTAATATTGCATGTATTGACGGCAGCAAGAATTGTATTTGCACAGTATTGGAAAAATGAGGAAACACCAAGGGAAGATCATGTAATTAAAAAAAAAATTAGATTGCGCAGAAATGGATAGATTGACATTAAAGATGAAAGAGAAGGAAGATACAGAATACTTTCAAATATGGGATTTGTTTTATAAATGGTTGGATAATAGAAGTAGAAATTAGGAGCTGGGAAAACATTATTATGTAAGCAAAGACTTGAAAATAAAGATGAGACTGGTGCTTTCTTTTGCAGCATGCCAGCCCTTTTAAACTGTGTTTGCACAGACATACAGTATATTAAAAAGTAGAGTAAATATATTTGTATTCCATTATTAGGATCTCATTAAAAAAAAAGATACTGCTGTCTAGGCCTTGTAAACGTAGGTCACTGTATTTTTCAAACCTAGCATGAACATTGCAACTACAGAAAATTGTACTCAAATCAGAGGTGGTATTCAGCCGGTTTGGATCGGTTCGGGCTAACTGGTAGTAGCAACCTCCTCCTCCCTCTTCTTCCTCCTCCTCCCTCTCCTCCTCCTCATCATCATGAATATCACAGTCTGAGTTAAAAGGTGTGTCCAGTGTTTCATGTCCTAAGAATCTAAGAGGCATTGTCCAAAATGTGTGCTGTCTTTTTTATTTAGTATTATTTCTAAATAAGTATACAACCACTACCATTATTATCATCAATATTTCACAAGGCATTTAGCTACATGAACACAAATCAACAAGAGTTCCATTCTTCAAAGTTACGGTCACCTTATGACTTCATATAGTGTCATTAAATGTATTTGTTGACTAGATACATGTGGTTGTCATCTCTACAGGAGGTCCTGTCAAATTTTGATAAGGCTTCTTTGGCCTGATGAGCTTTGTTTTCACTTTATTGATTGAAAATGTGACATTTGAATCATGGAAGTACAAACAGCATAAAATTCCCTGTCATACATATTGTGGGTGCCAGCACCCTAGAAAGCTTTAAGAGAGAACAGACAGATTCTCACAAATTAGAACAGGCGATGTTTAACATTGTTTTGTAATTTTACATGACCAAAGGTTCAGTGGCATTTCTGTAGAATCTAATAATATGCTTAAGTCAGTTTGCAAGCACAGTAATAGCTGATGTATGTTTTAATTTTAAAATTATGAGGAAGACTATTGCTATATTGTAGTTATTTATTCATTTATTCACTGTATACCTAGATCTTGATTAGAGCTGATAATGAACCCCATGAAATTCACACTGTTCAAAGTTGTATTTATCTAAAATATGATAATTGATAATTTAAATTTATTGTTAACAGAGAATAGTTACAGAAAGCAAAATTAAAAAAAATGTAGATTGTAGATTCAGGCATTCTGACATCTTATCCCATTTTTTATGACAGCATTCATGTAGTTCGGTCCCATTAAATTTTTCCCCTAATGTAATAATAAGCCTCTTCTGGTGTTTTGTGTGTGTGTATGTGTGTGTGTGTGTGTGTGTGTGTTCGTAGTGGTTTAATCTGAAAGAATATTCCTTTTGTCCATTTTGCCCATACAAAGATAAACAACTGCAGAGTTAAGTAGCAGCATCCAAACCCCAAATGATAACCTAGACACCTCAAATGCAAATCCACTAGCCTCACATTAATTGAATTTTGGTTCTCATTAAACAGAACTTTTTATAGGAGTGGTGCAGTGGCCTAGAGGTGGAGCTCTCGCAATCAGGAGGCTGTGAGTTCGATCCTAGGTAGAGGCAGTTATTTCTCTCTCTGGGCACAATGAGAATATATCTGCTGAACAAAGCTCTGCATTGGCGTCATGAAGGGCATCCGGCCATTAAAACACTCTGCTAGCTCCATTCAGTTGCCCCACTGAACTCCACCCCACAAGGGAGTATGGGGTCGTTAAATGATGATGATGATTAAACAGAACTTTTTATCATTGCACAATTCCAATAAAATAAATATTACATTAACTGTGACCTGGCAGTATATGACTGCTTTGCTCTGGAAACTCAAGATTGCTTGTATAATCTTCCTCCAATTTTATCAGTTGGAGCAAAGTTAGTTGGGCCAAAGTGACCCAGTAACTTTGCATAAAGGAGCACAGATCTCCTCCATTTTAATAAGAAATTGTAAACCCTACATTATACTGGTTCTTAGCATTTGTCAAAAGCATTGCATAAGATCAATAGAAGTTTCCTTGATTTGAGAAAAACCGTCAATACTAAGAAGAAGGCAAATATCAATATGGGAATTCAAAATAGCAACTTTTCAGCATTGCTCTTAACCATTGTAACTGCATTAAATAAAAGAGCAGTCAGATCGTGACATTTCTCACATATATAAAGATTTGAAATATTAAGTCATGAATAGTAGTTATTACTGGCCATTTCATCTAAGCAGCCTTATACATGCTTGATTATCTATGCATTTCACATAGTTTTGTCCTTCCTTGACCTCTGGATTTTTGAAAAGTCCCAGAGCATTTTAGAGAAACACTCCTTCTAGATGTGATGTTAATTTCTATCATAATCTAACTGCACTTAAGTGTTTTAATATGCATGATATTTTTGGCCCTGATAATTTCCAGAATTTGCTTTAAACTGCCGTTGGTTGCTAAGTTCTTACGGAATTAACATGTAACACATGATTTAATTTTATTTAATTATATTTTTTTCTCTTTCAAAAATATGTATCTAAGGGAATACATTCACTGTTTAACAGAATAACAGATTAACAGAGTTGGCAGGGACCTTAGAGGTCTTTTAGTCCAACCCCCTATTGAAGCAGGAGACCCTATATCAGGGGTGTCAAACTCGATTTCATTGAGGGCCCCATCAGAGTTGTGTTTGACCTCAGAGGGGCATGGCCAGCTCGACATCACTTATGTTGGGGGCACCTGTGGTGGCCTGAGTGCTCTGCCAGAGAAAACGGGCTCTCAAGCTCCATTTTTGGCTACGACTGCCTCCTGCAACCCTCTGCCAGTGAAAACGGAGCTCAGGAGGGCTGCCCGCAGCCCTCCTGAGCTCTGTTTTTGCTGGCAGAGGCACCGTGGGCCAGGCCTTCGCTGTTTCCAGGGCAGCCCCATGGGCCAGATCTAAGTACCCTGTGGGCCGGATCCGGCCCACAGTCCTTGAGTTTGACACCCCTGCCCTATATCATTCCAAACAAATGGTTGTCCAATCTCTTTTTAAAAACTTCCAGTGATGGAGCACTCACAACTTCTCGAGGAAAGCCATTCCATTGATTAATTGTTCTCACTGTCTGGAAATTTCTCCTTAGTTCTCCTTAGTTGGTTCTCTCCTTGATAAGTTTCCATTTTTTTACTTCTTGTCCTGCCCTTAGGTGCTTGGGGAATAGATTGACTCCCTCTTCTTTGTGACAACTCCTCAAATATTGAAATACAGCTATCATGTCACCCCTAGTCCTTCTCTTCGCTAGACTAGACCTACTCGGTTCCTGCGACTGTTCTTCATATGTTTTAGCCTCCAGTCCCCTAATCATCTTTGTTGCTCTTCTCTGCACTTTTTCTCAAGTCTCAACATCTGTATTTTGTACATTTTGTATTGTAGTGACCAAAACTGGATCCAATAGTCTTACTTAAGCAGTATAAAGTGGTACTAACACTTCACATGATCTTGATACTATCCCTCTGTTGATGCAGCCTAAGACTGTAGTGGCCTTTTTTGGCAGCTTCAGCACACTGCTGGCTCATATTTAAATGATTCTTCACTAGGACTTCTAGATGCCTGTCACAGTTACTGCTATAGGGCAAGATACCACCTATTCTATAATTGTGCATTTGGTTTTTCTTCCTTAACTGTAAAACCTTACTTTTCTCACCATTGAATTGTCTTTTGTTGGATAAGGCCTAGTGTTCAAGTCTGTCAAGATCTTCCTGGGTCTTGAGTATATCTTCTAAAGTGTTGGCTATTCTCCACAGTTTGTTGTCATCTTCAAATCTGATGAGTTCCCCTTCTATTCTCTCATCTAGATAATTTATGAAGATGTTGAAGAGTACTGGGTCTAAGATGAAACCTTGGGGTACTCCACTGCTTACTTCCCTCCATGTAGCTGTACAGTAGCTCCCTTAAGGACTACATTTTGAATGGGGCTGGTCAGCCACTTTATTTACATATTATTATTTAGAGATGTTGTATTCTGTTAAATATATGAAAGTATTGACATTAGAAACCAGGTGGATAATTAGCAGAGAAACCTACATTTTTGTAGGTCAAGATGAAGCTTTTTCAATGGCATTTCAGTTCTATGAAATGGTTCAGTTCTATGGTTGCTACATTTACTCTCTCTGTTGTTTATTTTTATATTTTGTTTTTTTAAATAATACTTGATTTTTTTTAAACGATTGGCAGCCAAATAAATAAATAAATAAATAAATAAATAAATAAATATGCCTGCTGTCATGGAAATTTAAATGTGCATAGTAGTGCACTGGAGTTTTGGATCTGTGCCTTATTTTTCTTAATAGTGTGGGTTACAGTCTGCTAAGGTATAGCACCTGCAGTCTGCTCAAATGCTAGTTTCTTTCCTCAATTCTTTAATTTTGTCTCCTCCAGGTGGAAAAGAAAGTAACAGAGCAATGGCTTGTTTTAGTTAGTATTTTGACAGAGCAGCACTGTTCTTCTCTTTGTCATTGAAAACAATGCAGCAAAGGGAAAAGTTGGCTTCTTTGGGAGTACACGTGAAGATTTTCGATGAAATGAGGGTTCTGTTTTCTTTTTAAATCTTTATACAAAGCAAAGTTGTCGTTAGCTTCAATTTACCCATTAAAACAATACAAAATCCATATTTGGTCTTTATTACTTTGCTAATAATACATCAGATCTATTGCCCGCAGCATTTCTGTTTACAGGTCCTGTTCAGACCAATTTATTTTGCACATGTGTTAACTTTATTTTTGATTTCTCTCATGTATTGTTTTTTTGATATCGTTATTAAACTATGGAGAATTCACCAGATTATTTTTGGCTGTCACTGTTCCTTCTCCGAACTAAATATTCACTCAGCTATTCAATTATTACATTAAAAGAAATAAAAATGACCTTTCCTTCAACAAGATTGTTTTCTATGTTCATTCTACTGATACCAGTACTATCAGCTTGAACATTTTCATTTGAAGTAGGAGAAAATTAACAATTAACTATAATGATAATGACAGTTAAAAATTAACTTTTCACTTTTAGATGTAGATGATTATAATAACATGTGAGCCTAATAAACAAATTTATCCTTTTATAATCCCTCTTCAAGGGATGTTGTGACAGCTGTATTTTATGAAAGTTCTTCAAATGTGTTAGATCTATCAATAATTCTAGCTTATGCAATTGAGGAGTTATGGTCTAAATATGATTAAAGTGTGTAATATGAGGAAAGTATGAGTTAATAGATCATGATAGAAAGTGTAGTATAGAATCATATGTAAATGGTTGGATGATGTTTAAGCATTTATTTATTTATCTAATTTATTTAATTAATGGTTTTATATGTAATGCAGCTCTGTATTAATTCAAAACATGTCATCCTGTGATATGACTACAGAGAAAAAAAAATATAGAGAAGTAGGACTACTCAGCTCATTTGGTTTAAAAATTAGCATTTTCTTTTCTTTTATGTCTTCTAGTTCTCACTGTTTTCTACAGAAGCAAAAGAAAAAAAAATCCAATATCCTTCTTCAATATTGTCTCTTCAACACTGATTTCATAAAGCAGATTTGCTATTCGAGAGTTGTGTTTTGACATATAAATTATGAAGGAGAAATAGTTTGCTGTCCAGGGTGCTCAGACATTTTAGTGAAAAATAATAAGAGAATATAAGCTATTTTAGGAAGAGAGAGAGAGAGAGAGAAAGAGAGAGATATATATCTTTGTATGTATGTATGTATGTATGTAAACAAATTAATATACAGTAAGTCAAAATTATATGTACATCTGTTAAGAATCTTTGGAACAGGATCCAGAGGAGAGATTTACAAAGAAATATTTTGTTGCTCTGTTACCCTCATGAGAAATGCATATATTATGCCCCTGTGAGCTGAAGGACACACTTTCCTTCTGATTTGTCTCAATGTTGGAACAAAATAACATGAGTAGCTTAACAGTAAGGCAAACAATTTGAACATGGCAGATATTTGTACAGTTGTTACTAAAATTCACTTGTGATAAAAATGTTAGAAGATGCTATTTAGACAATCTAATGCATGTTGTATAACCCTTTAGAAATCTTCATCAGGCCATTTTTTCTTGAAAACTCACACCTACATTTAACAACTACTTTAGATAGATGATGATGATGATGATTGTTCTCTTGTGTTATTAATATTTCTTTTTCAGGATTAATGTAGGTACCAATAAAAAGAATATATTTTTGGATCCTATTTGATTTGTTTAGGATTTAAGCAAAGCTCTATAGCAACTCCAGGGAAACTGATGGGATGCCTGACTCAAATAAAGCGTTAAGAGAAATTGCAAAAAATAGAATATTACAGTATTTAGATATTTTAAAATTCTTTATGTTTATTTTTTATTGAGAAGAAACAATCTCAAACACTGAATGACAGTTTTTGCTTTATTGACAAAAACCAGAATGTGCAAATCTCAGATGAAATTGATACTGATTATCTTAAGGGAAACACATCTGGTTTGAGAAATACACTGGTGATAAACTCTGAAGAATAGCTGAGGAAGCTTGGATAATCCATTTTGAGCACTTCAAGAGGAGAGAATAGTGGTTGTGCTTCATGAAAAAAACCTGTTTGCTTTCTTCTTGTTTGGTACCATAGAATAAATATCCTGAGTCAATTCACTTTGCAGTTCACAATATAAGATCCTACAATAATTATTGACCCTAACAGTACCATGGCCAGAGAAACTCTGACAATCCATTTAGCTATACTTGCAGGATTGGATTGTTCGATTTAAGTGACCTGAGTTAAGCCATAAGGATAACACTAAACACATAAATGAAGCTAATCTATTTCTTTACTGAAAACTGAAGAAGGTAGCTAGCTTTGATTTAGTCCTAGACAAAGCAATTACTTTAACTTCTCACCTTCCATCTTTGCTTTGCTGTTTAGAATATGAAGTTTTATCCATTTTTCCCCTTCTAATAAATACTTGGTTCAAAAGACAAGTTTAAAGCTGAACTCTACACTCCCCCGAGAAGCATCTCTAAGAGCTATACAACAGCATAACTTTAAGAAGTGATTTATATGAATACAGATTTTCCCCTAATGAAAGAGAAAATAGCTCCTGTCAGCAAACTGATAAACTGGACTTGCCATATTCACCTCTTGCACTTTTACCCATCACATACAAACATTTGGTTTAATTAAGTGCTCTGAAGCATCATGAACCTTAATAATATTTTTTATAAAAAATAATGCACTTTGTGCATTATGTATTTGAACAGTGACAATAAAGTTTTCCAAAGCTTCAGAGAGAATGGTTATTATTAAACATACAGAGTTTACAAAAATTAAATGAGTGAGTCCATATTAACTTAAGAACTTTTAAATTTATCAAGGTTTTTAACAGCAGTTCTCATATTTCTGCTCCAGTTTTCTTTCTGTCTGTCTCTCTATTTCTATCTCTCTATTTCTATCATCTATCTATCTATCTATCTATCTATCTATCTATCTATCTATCTATCTATCTATCTATCTATCTATTATCTAGATATCTATCTGCAACAGTCAAAGGATCCCTGTGTTTTAATTCATTTATTAATTTAAAACCGCAAAATTGGGGAACTTAGAATTAAAATTTAATTTTACATTCATTTATTTAATGACATTCTTACCCTATAGGACTAACATGGTATCAATGATGTCAACTGGCTTCAGATCAAATCCTTGTAATTTGAAAGGTCTTTTCTAGACATTGAAAGCTCATTTTAAAATCCAAACTTACTTCAAAATGCTCAAATCCAACTGAACAGACATTCCAAATCACAACAGCAGTTTGAATCACATTATACGGATAATCAATAAGAAACCCACTAATTATGCATATAATTAATCCTTTTAACAAATAAATATACCATGTTGAAGGAGATTTATGGTATTACCTTGACTATTACTATTAATTTTATTACCTGCACAAAGAAATAATGATAAGAAAAGTAAAAGTTAGAGACAGAAGAAAGAAACAAACACAGAGTGTCTTTTAGAAAAAGTAATCAATTGATGATTGAAATATGTATCATTTATCCAAGCAATCATATATATAATGAGGAGGACAGAGAATATACAGTAACTATCACTATTCCATATGATACAAATTAATTTTTTTACATGAAATATTATAAGCTAGCATTTAGTTGCCATAGTGATAGATGTCTTGAAATTACTATCATCCTCATTCAATGAACTGGCATTTACATTCAGCTCTACTTATTTTACTTACCTAAATTTTCAAGTTGGCAAAGAAAAAGATGAGGAACAGGTAGAAATTTGTCTTTCAGATTTGAGAAAGAGTTCTAGAGAACCCATGATAATACAGATGAAACCTGTGGATTGGGATCATTTAAACATTTTTATTGTTTATCCTGGCCAGCTCAAGGTTGACTCAGCCTTCCATCCTTCCGAAGTCAGTAAAATCAGATTGTTGGGGGCAATACGCTGACTCTGTAAACCACTCAGACTGTAAAGCTGTATATAAGTCTAAGTACTATTGCTATAGTTATAGTTATTTCCCTATTTACTATTCCCTATTACTCTGTAGTCAACATTTTCACAATGTTTAGATGTCTTCTTAGGTTACAGCTGCTATTTCCATAGTATGGTGAATATATAGGATGACCTTGAAGGCAAAAGTGAACTTCTGTTGCCAGACAAACACATTGAGACTTGCAAGAGTGATATCAGCACTATAAAGTAGACCAGACTAAGGTATCATGTAGATCTACTTTCATTACAACAGTTATAATAAGAGAACCTTAAAACTCCTTTTTATTTCAAGTGTGAATTGGGGAGGGGTAAGGAGGGATGTTTAATTGTTTCATAAGCCACTTTCTTGGTCCAGGCTTAAACCTCATTTATTGCATCTTTCTCCTGCCCTTCAAGACCAACCATTATACTGACCAAACCTAGTGTCTACATTTTACTTGTCACTATTGTACGCAGCAAGGAATATATGCAAGTATCAATTTTAACAAGTAAATGGGTTGAGGAATAATTAGGCTTCCCCTCTCCTACCTTGACTGATTTTTTTAAAAATAGATAATTAATAATTTGGATGGGACTCTACCAGAAAATCTCAGTGCTATATGGTGCACTGGCAAACAACTAACCAAGCAAAGTTCATGGGAATCAATGAGATCTGAAAACTATGAGTAGTATGAATGGATTTCATTGAAATCAATGTAAACTGGCAAAATAAGCTGTGTGGGGTGTCTGTGTATAAACCCACATACATATACACATACACATATTTACATACTTACATACATACATACATACATACATACATAGAAATATAGAGTAATGGATTCCTAGAACAAATGAATAGAAATGTAATGAAATAGTCCATATGGATTTTGTTCCTATATTAGTGATATGAATAAAGACATTATACACACACACACACACACACACACACACACACACACACACACACACACACACAGACCAGAACTACTGAGATCAATGATATGTAAGTACCTTGATTTATATAGTTTTGAATGCATATTACTTTGACTGAATCAATGTCTGTGTGCTGCGGAACCACTTTATTACACTAGAAATCCATGAAAGTGTAAACGGTTCAAGCATATGCTTATGGAGACCACTGGAGAAAACCATCAAAATAGATGTGTGAACTTCCAAAAGATGCAGCTAGTTTAATGCTTCAAGGAGGTGTGTTTAGCTTAAATAGCTGCTTAGCTCAAAACATATATTTCAAATGGTCCCCCCCCCCCCGCAGCTCTAGAATAGCCTGTAGTTATGAGGACATATTAATACTATGTATTTTCCATTAAAGTTAAGAACATTTAGAGGTAGAAATTTATTGTACTACAGTATAACGCCTAGTAATTATCGATGTCTATTAAATGCATTTTACTTATTAAATTTAGCACATCTCTATGTATCAAGAATATCTGCAGCCTCGTGGATTGGTTTTATAAAACCATTTGTGCAAAGTCCATTAACGCTATGGAGCCTAACAAATAATGAGCTGATATTACCAAAATAGCCCTCATATGAATGTTGTAATTACCTAAAAGTAGAATCTTAGCCACTATATCTGAGATAAGCTGCATCACCTCGGGCAGGGATTCCATTTTAAAGTATAATGGTTTGTAGAAGAAAAGACTATTTTCGCTATTCAGCTATTCAGAACAGAATATAGGACATGGCCTTAAAAATAAGTCAAAGGCCATAGAAAGGCACTAGTCAAAGGCCATAAAAAGGGGATAACATTGTTAAATAATATATTTTCTCCCAAACCAAAAGATATTCACAGAGTAGCTGGTCAGTAACAAGTCAGCTCAAGAAAATTCCCTATCCCATCCTGTCAAACTTTCATGATACATATCCAATTAGGCATTTGCTACTCCTTTTTACAAAAACACATTTTTATTAGTTGTATTATTGGACCCTATTTTCAGTCAACCTATTTTGGAAAATAGAAAGGGAGGTGGTCAGATCCACTATAACCAAAGGGTTCTTACAAAAATACACACAACTATATCTTCCATTATATCTGTTTTGTCTTATGCTATTTGAATAAGAACACCATTCCCGGAGAGGTAAGCTGAAAAACACATAATCAGATTATAACAGTCTCTGCTGCCTTACCCTCAAATTCCAACCAAGTGAATAAATAAGAGGACTGGGGAAAAATCAACTAATCATACAATACAACCTACCCTTGGCAATACTAGTATAGGTCAGGGGTGTCAAACTCAAGGCCCGGGGGCCGGATCCGGCCCGCGGGGTGCTTAGATCTGGCCCATGAGGTTGCTCTGGAAACAGCAAAGGACCGGCCCGCAGTGCCTCTGCCAGTGAAAACGGAGCTCGGGAGGACTGCATGCGGCCCTCCTGAGCTCCGTTTTCGCTGGCAGAGGGTTGCAGGAGGCCGTTGCAGCTGAAAACGGAGCTCAGGAGCCCGTTTTCACTGGCAGAGCACTCGGGTCACCACAGGCGCCCCCAAAACAAGTGACATTGAGCTGGTCATGCCCACCCCGGCCACGCCCACCCCGGCCCCCCAAGGTCAAACACAACCCTGATGCAGCCCTCAATGAAACGGAGTTTGTCACCCCTGGTATAGGTAGTCCTTGACTTATGACTGCCATTGAGCCCAAATTTCTGCTGCTAAGTGACACAGTAAAGTGAGTTTTACTCCATCGTGTGACCTTTCTTGCCACAGTTGTGAAATGAGTCACTGCAGCTACTAAGTTAGTAACACGGTCATTAAGTGAATCTGGCTTCCTCGTTGACTTTGCTCGTAAGAAAGTTGCAAAAGGTGATCACAGGAGCCCAGGACATGCAACCATCATACATATGAGTCATTTGTCAAGCGTCTGATCACATGACCAGAGAGATGCTTGCAACAGTTGTAACAATTGAAATACTGATCCAGAAAGAGACAAGCAAATAAACAATCCCATGGATCAGCCTCCCCGTCTCCCCAGGTTCTAGCCTTTCTGTCTTGCTTCTCTGTTGTTATTACTGGTGTTACCGTGTTTCCCCGAAAATGAGACCCTGTCTTATATTTTTTTTTGAACCCCAAAATAAGCGCTTGGTCTTATTTTCGGGGAGGTCTTATTATTTTGGGGTGTGTAGAGCAAGATGGGGCTCCTCTTGCCGTCTTACCTGATTTCCAGGTCTGTTTCCCTAACCTTAACCAGAGGAAATGGTATTTTCAAGGGAGGGCTTATTTTTGGGGGAGGTCTTATTTTCGGGGAAACACAGTATCATAAATCATGAAATTATTCCCTCTACTCAGTGATCTCTGCTTTAATAGGCCATGCCAAAGCGGGTGAAGGGAAGTGCAACATCTTTCATTCAGTCATTAGCCAAGATGAAAAGATACTTCAGTCAGGAGAATCTGCTGGAAAGGGTGGAGCCAGTTTTATTGAAATAAATAAATTGTTTCTTCTATGAACTATCTTTGAAACTAAGATGGAAAGATAAATACCTATACAACAGTGGTTCTCAACCTTTCTAATGGCGTGATCCCCCGTGACCCCCCCACTGCCACCGCGACCCCCCTGCCGCTGCGACCCCCTCCCCGCCCCGTCCCCACGCGGGATGAGGTGACAAAGGGGGCGTGGCACCAGGGGCGAAATGCTCCCGGTTTGGGCTTGCCTGCGGGTCGCCGGACAGCTGATAGCGTCGGAAGCGGGAGACTTCTCCCGGACGCCGCCATTTGGGTTCTTTTACCCTCTGCGCATGCGCAAAGCGTTCTGCACATGCACAGAGGGTAAAAGAACCCAAATGGCGGCATCCGGGCGGTGGGCGAAGTCTCCCGCTTGTGTCGCTACCGGCTATCTGGCAACCCGCAGGCACGGCCGAACCGGGAGCATTTCACCCCTGCAGTGATGGTGGCACCAAGATGGCGGGCTAACGCATGCGGCGACCCCTGTGAAATGGTCGTTCGACCCCCAAAGGGGTCGTGACCCACAGGTTGAGAACCGCTGCTATACAACTTTTTGTACATGCAGTGCTTGTTTAGTTACTGCTTCATTTATCAACAATTTGTTTTGATGGTGCTGAAATAGTAACTTTATGGCCAGTCCTCTCATCTATGATCTTCACAGGTCTATAAAGCAGATGAAAGTTGAAGATTATAAGCATGGTTTAAGTTTCACTTACTGACCACTTTGCTTAATGACTGATTTGTGGATCCTAATTGTGGTCATTAAACAACGATCACCTATAGCACCAAATATTACTCCATGCAAAAATTATAGCATGTGGACTTTTTCCCTGCATCACATACTTCATTAGTTCGAGTAAACCACGTAAAGAAGAAAGGACAAAATTACTTTCATATGTATACAGTTTGTTTGCTCTTGATTAATTTATTATAAAAATTAATAAACCATGCCTTGATTCCCCACCATCACCCTGAAATCCCAAAACAATTAATTGGAATTATTTCCAGACTTCTTAACCTAATACTTCTTTAAACAAGCAACACATATCTTATTTATGCCAACAAAAATGTTGGACTATAATTTGATATATGTATACATGAGGTTTGAAATTCAATCACTGTTGCAGCATTATTGGCATAACCGAAATGTTCATAACATATACGGGCCCAGTGGTATACTCAGACAAACTTTTTTCAGAGATGGAATAATATAATTACAAATGACATCGGTAATAGCAACTGATATCCCGTATCTACTTTGCCACTATGTTCTTAGTTACAGCTAGGGAAATATGTTACACATATTTTTCTAGATGTAACTAAGTATTGTATTAATCATGCCATCTTCTACATCCTGACTTCTGGTGACTGCATCATAGCAAACTAGAGATTCTTCTTGTATTTACAATAAATATTATATACATACCGTGTTTTCCCGAAAATAAGACCAAACCGGAAAATAACCCCTAGCATGATTTTTCAGGATGCTTGTAATATAAGCCCTACTCCAAAAATAATCCCCAGTTAAGATTGTCCGCCAGACAGACACATTTAGTATAGCATTTTCCTGAAAAGAAGTCCTAACCAGAAAATAAGCCCTAATGCATCTTTTGGAGCAAAAATTAATATAAGACTTGGTCTTATTTTTCAGGAAACACAGGTATGTATAAATATAAATATTGCATTTTGGGGGTTTGGGTGCATGCATGTGCATTCATGTGCGCGCATGCTTTGGGCACTCGGTCTGGGAAAGGTTAACCATCACTGGTGTAGAGGGGGTCCTCTTAGTAATTAAGCATCCGTCCAGGTTTCTTTCCTATGATAACTTCCAGAATCAATTTGCCAAAGGTACATCTCAGATCATCCGTACCATGTCAATTCAACACCTACTGCCTTCAGTGAAAATGACTGGCAATGGGGACGAAGCATAAACTATATTGCTATATAAGATGTGGACACAGGTTAAGAATAATTCTCATCACTTTCTGCCTACTGTATAAGACGTCTTCATTTGGACTCTGGTGGTTTCATTACATCTAAAGCTTTCCATTGAAAAGCGGCAAATCTTTCTTTCAGTCTGTCTCTAATATCCTCTCTCTAATATACATATTAGAGCTACCGTGCTTTTTTCCAGAAACTGTAGAGTGTCCTAACTGACAACTGTACTGTTCGGGAGAAGTTCAGATCAGGAGAATGTAATGCTTCTTGCACAACCCTAGAAACTGTGGCTTTTTATAAAATCCATACAATGCCATACAATTCAGTCTGAGATATGCAGGCAGCTTAACTGACAGTTGATTGTACACTCTGTATCAAATTATTTGAAAAGCCAAGCAGTAAAATGATTTTAGAAAATTTGAGGGTCAGAAGGACTTTCCTTATGACAAGCTGTTTGCTCGCACAGTTTGAGGTCATTATCTCTTGGCTTTCCTTTCTGTAATGAACTGACAGAATCAGAAACGAGTGCAGAAACCTTAGCCTTTGGTAACAAGAACTACACATCATATTAAAAAGGAAAGAACAGGGTATTTTGTATCTGAAATCTTGGCTGAACACTTATACAAGACCCCTACCAAAATGTACTCTTTGCCCTGCAGTGAATATTGTATTTGCATGTTGCTTACTTATTGACTAACACTATTCAATATGAAACTAAAATACTGTGAAGTTAGTAATTAAACTGAAGCACAAAAGCAGATTTACTCTAGAGTGACATTGTTTAAATTACATCTTGAGATCAGTAACATCAGCTAACCTTATAGTGAACAGTATTAGTTGCTGCATATTTTGTGGTGTGTATTTACAGTACATGACTCCAATCCTTTTTTGATATCCAGATTTACTCAACCATGTCAAACAACCAAATATTTTTTTTAAAGGTTTTGGAAGGGTACAAAATGTTTTGATACATAGTCAAATGCTTGATTTAAACCTGAATAAAAGCATTCTTGCACCAGAAGTAAGAACAAGGTAAGTCAGTCTAAGCTGGAAGAGGAATTGTGGGCAATAGTTACCTGAATTTTACCATTAGGCAAACTGTGATGGCCACTTCAGGTAAGCAATGTTTGAAGGCATTAGCAGAGCATTTGGCAAGAAAGCTACATGTCCTGACAATCTTCACCTGACCAACAAGAATGTTTGTTGGACCACCAACAATGATAACGAAACACCTTTTGATGGTAGTTAGTTTGAAATGGGAATGTATGCCAACTGTTGGTTGCAGGGGTGGGTTCTGACCTACCTCGCTGCTGGTTCACTTCCTCATGCGCCGCATGGGCGCGTGTGCCTTGCGCGCCATGTGGGCATGTGCTCCTTGCCTGCCATGTGGGTGCATGCAGTGCTAAAAACCCAGCTTCTGCGTGTGCGCAGAAGCAAAAAACAGCTTCTGTGTGTGCGCAGAAGCAAAAAACAAGATGGCGGCACCATAGGCGCCGCCAAGAAAGTCGATTCGTGTGTGTGTCCAGCCGGCCATCGCTGCCGGTTCGGCGAGCAGGGGGAAATTCCCGCTACCGGTTCTATAGAGCCAGTCTGAACCAGCAGGAACCCACCTCTGGTTGTTTGGCTCAAGCAGGCAAATGTTTCGTTTTGGCCCTTTGAGAAATTGGAAATGAAGCAGACACAGTAGCTGGAAAGAGGGAGGGAGAATCTGAACTTTCTTTTTCAGATTATATCTTCACAGGAGAAGAAAGTTTGTGTGTGTAACAGAGAGAGAAATCATAATAGGTTTATCATAAAACTAATATTATGGCTTGTCTGGACTTAGAAACTGAAACTAGAGAGTAAGAAATGTAATTATATCTCTGTTATACTGCAGCTATGAAATTGGTTCAAGAAAGTCCAAAGCTGCTGGGCTGCTAACTCATATAATATCAGTTCACAGGATTTAAATGCAATGCATCCCTAATCAAGTCTATGGAGTCACATTATGCATTTTTAAAAGAATTTTTCCATTGGTTATACTTTAAATTATTGGTAACACTTTATCTTTATTACAACCAGTTAACTGCAACAATTATCTCATTCATTTCTGTGCGTTTAATTAGATTTATAAAGCAAGAAGAAAGAATTAACAATCCAATCCCAAAACTGATTAATGTAGATCAGCAGGAGTCATAAGATGATAGAACTTTTTACTTGAGGGAGATTGTATCAAATTAAATTTAGTACTGTTGCTTAAGAAGTAGTTCAGTAGGGCAATACCATAATTGCACCTGGGTTCTGGAGCAGCGTGAATACATACCTCTGAAGATCACCTATTTCAGAGAAAAGGCAATATCAGACATTCATATACCTTCCTAGTCTGATTATAGTAAGAGTTTATAAATGTGATGTAGTAGATGTGAGTGCTTGGATTTTACACTGATGTTAGGATAGGTCAGGGGTGAAATGTGAAATTTTTCCCTACCGGTTCTGTGGGCGTGGCTTATTTTGTGGGCATGGCTTGGAGGTCAGGTGGGTGTGGCTTCAGGTGGGCATGGCCATGTGGTCATGTGACTGGGTGGGCGTGGCCAGTTTGTCATGTGACTGGGTGGGTGCTGCCAATTTAGCAGTCCGTTTTGCCAGGGAGCAGGGGGTTGGACTAGATGACCTCTGAGGTCCCTTCCAGCCTTTGCTGTGCTGTTTCAAAGCATCCTCTGAAGCTGTGTCTAGTGCAGTGCTTCTCAATTATTTTCTGTTACGCCGCCCCTAGGAAG
>QLTV01002421.1:729265-749881 GCA_003457575.1 Thermophis baileyi | reverse complement strand
GATAAAGCTACATTCGGAGTATAAGACGCACCCAAATTTTCAGCTTCTTTTAGGGGGGAGAAAGGTACGTCTTATATTCCGAAAAATACGGTATTTGACATATCTGGTAACTCCTATTGGACTTTTTGCCTAACTAGGTTTAAAAGGATGATAATTTCTGGATAGATTATGTTTAATAAATTCAACAAAGATAAAATATATAAATAATCTGGAGAAGAACTAGATGTAGTAGACTGCTACATATATCTTGGCCAATGGAAGGTGATACAATAAAGGAAATTAAACCGTGTGTTAAATGTAGTTGGCAGGCATTTGGCAAGCTAAGCATAATTTTCAAGAACAACCTTCCCCTATGCCTGAAGAGAAAAGTTTTTGATTAATGTGTGGTACCTGCTCTAACATATGCCGGTGAAACATGGACACTATCCTCACAATCAAAAAAATAAAAATGGTTATATCTAGAGAAGAACTAGATGATGTAGACCACTACATATACCTTGTCCAATCTTGGCCAATGGAAGGTGATACAATAAAGGAAATTAAACCGTGTGTTAAATGTAGTTGGCAGGCATTTGGCAAGCTAAGCATAATTTTCAAGAACAACCTTCCCCTATGCCTGAAGAGAAAAGTTTTTGATTAATGTGTGGTACCTGCTCTAACATATGCCGGTGAAACATGGACACTATCCTCACAATCAATACAAAAGCTATGAGTTGCGCAAAGAGCCATGGAAAGATACATGCTCGGCGTTACAAGACAAGATAGAAAGGCCTGCACGTGGATTAGAGAACAAACGAAAGTATACGATATCATAAAGAGAGTAAAAGAATTAAAATGGAAATGGGCTGGTCACATAGCAAGAATAACTGATGGCAGGTGATCCAAGGCAGTCATAGAATGGATCCCACTTGATAAAAAGCATCTAGGAAAGACCTAAAACAAGATGGATCCACTACATCAGCAAGCATTGCGGGCCCAATTGGCAAAGGAAAGCTCAGGACCATATTGGTTGGAAACATGTGGGAGAGGCCTTCATCCTGCAGTGGATAGATGGCTAAAATGATGATGATGATAAATCTCAATGGATAAAAATAAGCTTTTCCATCATAATGGGAATCTAAAAACTCAAATAAAATTCTGATTTCAATGATAATGTTATGCTATGGGAAACCAATTGTCCATTCTTGACATTTCACGACAAAGAAAAAATATCCAAGGGAGATGTGTGAGAAATGGGAATAGAAGCAAGTTTGTATGCCACACAAATGAGCTCCATTCACAGATGTTTTGTGGTATTTGGCCCCTTTCCTATTTTTTCCATTCTGGTAATTGATTTCAGAGGGGGAGAATTTATTTTATTCATTTTTACAATACAAAAATGCTAATGACCAGGGGTGAAATCCTACTGATTCAGCCCGGTCTGGGCGTACCGGTAGCGGCGGCCGCCGGTGGTTCGGAGAACCGGTAGTGGCGGCAGTGCGAGGATCCGCCCACCCACCTGGACGTCGCCATTTTCTTGTTTTTAAACCTCTGCACATGCGCAAAGCGTTCTGCACATGCGCAGAGGGTGAAAAAGCGCAAAGTGCACGCTTTCGAACCAGTAGGGAAGGTAAGTAGATTTCACCACTGCTAATGACTTCATAAAAGAGGGAGAATTTGACATAGGTGAAAGTGAAACTGGCAGAAATTATATCTAATTTCTTTTTTATGGCTTTAGATAAAGCACCAGCTGCAAAAGCTGTTCATTTTGATATTTGAGGTGTAGATTGTTGTATATTTGGAGCAATTATCTTGCAGTTAAACTTTTTTCAGCTGGGAACAAAGAGTGTTTGCAAAGCTTATGCTAACAATCATGAGGGGAAAAAACAAAATCTATCACCTACACTGTCGTAATTATGTACACTAATGCTTTAAAAAGGTCTCAACACAAATTGATTGTATAGTAGGTCTTCAATATGAAATATTTACATAGACTACTTTCTTGTGCCTTGCAAACATACTTGTCTTAAAAAAAACATTATCTTAGGAGCTATTACTTATTTCATTGCATGCTTCTTTTTAAAATGTAGTCAAAGACTCCAGAGTGAACATTAAAAAAAATATTTCCTTAATTTGTTAATTTTCATATATGCTTAAAAAAGCATGTGTCTTGAAAATTAATTGAAAATATTTTGTGATATAATATAATCAACAATTTTATGCTTAGTATTATTAGAAACTATGGACCTCTATGGAAATGTTCCATATAATCTATCATCCCAGGACTAGGGTTAAAATAAATATCAAGCAAACCTTGTTTATGCATTAGAATGCTGGAAAATCATAATTTTTAGCTTGCAAGGAAAAAAATAATTGGAAAGGACATACTACCACCCCTGCCAAAAAACATATGCTTTCCTTGTTTTAATGGTGGTCATCTAACATTCTCCCTATATATCTTTCTCTTTCCCCCCCTCTCTCTCGCCCCTAGTTTACAATCAATTATCTCTTCATCACATATCCCATTTCTTATCTGTAGAGATAAACCATAATATTTCCAGTGTCAGCGGAAATTAATGGTTACCAGAAATAGCATATCTTATTTTAACCTTGATCAACTAAACCAACTTCATATACCTTGTTAGAATATTCATGACTGGAAGAGCCATGTTAACAAGGTTAGCCAATGAATAGGCATAGCAATTGAGTCAGCCAATGGGAGCTAACCACTTCTGAGTCTGTGCAGAGAATTGAAACTGAAAACTTAGCTTAAGGCTGGGCATGGCTCAGTCTGCACTCTCCACTCTGCTCTCTGCCCACTCTGTGCTTGTCTGCTCTGCTGAAATGAAACTAACTCCTGCTTGTGTTTACTTGAAGAAATAATCTGCCTGTGGTATTGTATGTATATATTACTATGTTTATAAAGAAGTTATTGAATCCAGCTGAATCAGTCATCTGTGTGTGCTTCTGGTTTTGATTTTTATGCAACAAACTCTGATATACCTTCCTTGGCAGTCATCTAACAAGTTTTCATTCTGTCCCTGAAAAAAGCGAAGAGTGAGTTTAATTCTTTTCTTATTGCTTGGAAATCTTTAAAACCATATACATAAAAGATTTTTTTTCCTGAGTATAAAGAGCATGAAGGCAACGTTAAACATTATTCATCAATTACCGACACAATCAAAGGTATTGACATTGGCATAGCTAAATAAAATGTGTGTATGTCTGTGTGTAAAAAGAGGAATAAGGAGGAGGATGTATAAAGTGGAAAAGGTAGATTACTAGCACACACACACACACACACACACACACACACACACAATTTATTGTTATTATTAATTATTATTTTTTAATTATTGTATTTTTTGTCGTTTTATATGTTAGTAATCTACCTTTTCCCTTATATACATCCTCCTTCTCATTCCTCTTTTCATTTGAGGCAGAAAAAGAATTTCAATTAATTATTTATGTAAATAAGTTGTGTAAAAATGCAAATATGAATTAATTTGATTTAACTTTAACTTTTTAAATGTTGAATGGTGCATTTCTTTAAATTCAATTTCTTCATTTGTTCTAAAGCAGTGGTTCCCAACCTTTTTTTGGCCATGCCCCACCAAAGCATCTCTAAAATCCTGATGCCTTCTCCCCCCCCCCCCCCCTCCAATCCACTCACTACTATTCAAAAAAGAACTCCTACTCACGTGGAGGAAGCCCAAAAGGCCATTTACTTGGTTTAAACAAGGTTCCAATTGCCCCCATTAAAAATCAAATTGCCCCCCCTGTGGGGTGTGGGTCCCATGTTGGGAACCACTGCTCTAAAGGAAGAGAAGAAATGGTTGTTGTTGTTGTTGTTTTTTTTGTAATATTTGTCTTTTATCACTGAGGTGTTGAAAATTGATTCATCCACCAGAACACAGCTTTACAGGGTTCTCAACCATATATGAGAACAGCTACAAATTTTAGAGAAAAAACACATCGTGGATCTCCCACATGATGTCAATTTTAATTAGTAAGTTTAAACATTCTAACTCCATCTCAACATGAATTTTCATACTTTTTACAGAACTTTTTAATACCATATCCTTATATATTGGATACATCAATGGCACTCTTAATTATTTAAAATTTAAAGGTCGAATTAGGCATATTTCATGGTCTTCTCTGATATTCATTCATAAGTGTCCAGAGAGGAGAAAATGCCAGAATATGTGTCATAATATCACAGTGCACATTTTGTTCTCTTTCTTTCTTTTTTCTTTTTCTTTTGTCATTGCAGTCGGCTTTAGATGGCTATATATTCATTTTTAAGAAAAACTCTGACATTTCTTTGACTGATACATGGATCAGCATGCAGTTAATCATCAGTTTTCGTAGTTTTTTAAGATGCTAAAATAAAATTCTTGGCTCAGACTCCTCCAAAATATATAACAGTGTGTGCTTAGATGAAACATGCATGTAGATGTGCATTTTATTTGATGCAAATGTTATTTATTTATATTCAATTGCAAATTTATAGGAGAACAAGACAGAAAAAACCTCTGCATAACTAATGTAGGCTGATGGGTAAACCTATGATGTCACTATGCTTTCTCCACGTGTCTTTCTATTCCTATCCTTCCAATTTAACAGAGAAATGTGATTACATTCAACTAAATATACTGTATGTACAATATAAAGGAAGGTCTAAATCAGGGGTGTCAAACTCAATTTCATTGAGGGCCGCATCAGGGTTGTGTTTGACATTGGGGAGCCGGGGTGAGTGTGGCCAGGGTGGGCATGTCCAGCTCAACATCACTCGTGTCAGGGGCACCTGTGGTGGCCTGAGTGCTCTATCAGTGAAAACAGGCTCTCGAGCTCCGTTTTCAGCTGCGATGGCCTCCTGCAATCCTCTGCCAGCGAAAACAGAGCTGGGGAGGGCTGCACGAGCCGGTCCTTCGCTGTTTCCAGGTAAGCTCCATGGGCTAGATCTACGCACCCTGTAGGCCGGATCCGGCCCCAGGGGCCTTGAGTTTGACACCCCTGGTCTAAATGATCTGTAATTTGTCACTAACAGGCGGTTGCTCACATGAAGTTCTTTCCCCATAACCTGAAGTTAGACAGTGGAAATCTCACCTCTAAATTATTGGACAAGTCCAAAAACAAATGCAACATTACAATAGAGTGATCACCAGACTCCAGCAAACAAACCCAAGAATACCAATATATTGTTACAAAGCTGTCTTGTAAATTATGCAAAATTCTAAGCGCAGTGTTTCTCAACCTTGACCACTCTGTACAGTGTGGACTTCAACTCCCAGAATTCCAAACCAGCTGTGCTGCCTGGGGAATACTGGGAGTTGAAGTCCACACTGTTTAAAGTGGCCAAGGTTGAGAAACACTGTTTTAAGGCATATGGGCTGATCAAGTAATTAGTAGAGGGTGTTTTTGTCTGGAGGTGGGTTTGCGGGGCATGGGCTCATCCCAACACATTGACCAATATTAAAAGCACATGACCCTGCTATTGTTAGAGTATAACTTTTCTTATTTTCTAAACATAGGAAATGAATATGTATTATCTTGATCCTTCAGTAAATCAGCATAAATGGAACATATGTGACATGTACTTCAAAGCTTGCTTTGAACACAGAAAGAATGTTACATAAACAATGTGTTTCTTGTCAATGCCATGAAAATTTGCTACTTGCATGACAATCTGACCTTGCTTACATATAGGATGAGAATAATGTTACATTTGAAAGAAAGGAGTTCTATATCGCTGGCAACAGTCACAGGTTTCAAGGTTCTATGCAGTTCATAAAGTTCATATTATTAACACTGGAGAGAGAGAGAGAGAGAGAGACAGAGAGAGAGACAGAGAGAGACAGAGAGAGAGAGAGAGAGAGAGAGAGAGAGAGAGAGAGAGAGAGATTTTTTCACATTCATTTTTTTCCAGGTAAACATCAGAAATTTGAAATCTCAGAAGGATGAGTCACTGCACACTCTTACTCTCCATTTTACAAGTTTTGATTATCTGAAAAGTGCTTGACAGACCTCCAAAACAGGTTGATCAATTCTGTTCATTCTCTTTTCAGATCTGCTGGGAATATGTTTCTGCCTCTCTGAGTGATTTATACACACACACACACACAAGCACACACACACACATTGAAAAGCCATGGTATATACTCCCCAAACCCTTCCCTTTTTATAATCTTGTATCTCTTAATTTGGGGTAGAGTCAGGGCGACTGAATGGAGCTGAGTGTTTACTGGCTGGATGCCCTTCCTGACACCATGCAGAGTTCACAGCAGATACTTTTTTCTTGTGCCTTAGGAGAGAAGCACCTCCCACTAACTTTCAATCTTCCGAACAAGGAGGCAAGCGTCTTCACCACTAAACCACCACACAATATATATTGCAAAGCTACAGTTGATATAGTCAACATATTTTTTTTTCTCTTTGCTATTTCATCTAATGCACATATAAACATTGGGGAAAATTTTGATTTTTTTTTTCATTATCTAGTAATTTAAATATTTGATCATCACATTTTATATATTCTTTTTCCATTTCCCCCCCCACCTGGATTCTTTGATTTCACCTGTCTTCAGATAATCCCACCTCCACAAAAAATTGTTCTTTTTATTTAGTTACTGTTATGAGTTGCGCGCCACAATAATAATTTATATGGGAAACCCCATAAAATAATATCATTTTTCACAATTTTCTCATTTTTTTTGGTCCCACCACATTTAGGAAACTTGGAAACTATAGTTTTTGCAGAAATGTTATGCATCATGGTGGTGAATTTATCATGACATTGTTTGTAGTTAGAATGAACAATTTTACAGTATCCACTAATTATATTATCTATAGTTTTATTTTTTAGGATTTTATCCACCACTATCATCATCTTCAACTTTTTACTCCTCCTCATCAATAAGAGTATTTGTTATATAGTGAAAATGACCATTACCAAAATCTGAATATGTGCTCATGTATACTTGACAACATCATGCGATTAGTTCAAGAGATGAACTTTGTTATCTGAAACAAAACTACTTGTGATACTATGAGTATAATCCATCTGCCGGTATTATGATATAACATAATGCACATGAAACTGAACTCTCAGTCATAGTGTATTGGACAAGACAATGATAAAAATCATATTAAAATTATGGGTAAATGTTTCAAGTTTTTTTTGTTCCCAAGTAGTTCAGTTTTAGTGATAGCCCTTTTATCTTCTTGTTGTTTTGGTTCAGTAACTCTTAAATTGCTATCAGGGTTGAAAGCAAAACGTGTTATTGATTGCAATAAAAAGTTTCCTTTCTTGCTGGAATCTTTTTTCTTTATACCTGATATAATAAGAGCTGGACTTAAACTGAAATTGTGTTATTAAAACTAGACCAATAATCCCGTCAGCTCTCTAGAAAAGATCCACCTGCCTCAAAATCACTCAAAATGGTGCCATTTTCCTGCAGTTATATATTGATTTAGCATTATTAGGAGCCTAGTTGATGTGAAGCCAAGGTACACTCAGCTCTATGCTAACATATTTTTCTTCTGCAGATCTTTGCAGGAATGTCTCTAGGTCAGGAATATCATTTAATGGGAAGCATGATTTATACAGAACATACATGTAAGGCAGGGGTGGGTTCCAGATTTTCCTACTGCCAGTTTGCTCAGGGACGTGCCACGCGGGTGGATCACGGGTGCGCACGCTTTGTGTGTGTGCGCGCATGCGCAGTACAAAAAAAAAGCTTTTGCGTGTGCGCAGAAGCAAAAAACAAGATGGCAACATCTACAGCACAGCTGAGAGAACTGGCTCGGAGGCGTGGCAGAACTGGGTCGCTGCCGGTTCTAGCGACCCAGGCCGCCACATTACTAACAGTTCTATAGAGTCTGTCCGAACTGGTAGGAACCCACCTCTGATGTAAGGAGCATGCTTTGCAGTGGTGGGTTGGTCCCGGTTTGGCCTGGTTCTTAGAACCGGTAGCGGCAGTGGCAGGAGGCTCCACCCACCCACCCGGGACGAGCGCGCATGCAAACCGGTAGCAACAGGTTTTAGAACCCACTACTGATGCTTTGGTAATAATGTGTTAAACAAAAAACATAAATTGTGACTTTTTTTAATAACAAGTATTATAGATTATTTTTAAGCAAGTGCTGCTTAACTTCAGCAAGTGACAATCCCTGTTTTAACTTATTGGGCTGGAAAGTCTAAGCAAGGTCTGAAAGAAGTTGGGAAATTTCTAGAGAAAACTAGTGTGGGATGCTGGATTGGAAAACTGAATATCAAACAAAGAAAGCAGTAAATAATTGTCAACTGCTGCCAGGAACTTTTCCTATAAGTATCCATGGAATCACCAATATTAAAGCTTTACTCAAAAGAACCTGTACCTTTTTTTGACTTAGAATTAAGTATAGGTAGTCTTTGACTTATGACATTTGAGCCAAAATTTCTATTGTTAAGCAAGACAGTTGTTAAATGACTTTTGCCCCATTTTATGACTTTTCTTGCCACAGTTGTTAAGCAAATCACTACAGCTGTTACATTAGTAACATGGTTGATAAATGAATCTGGCTTTCCCATTCACTTTACTTGTCAGAAGGTCACAAAATTTGATCACATGACCCCGGGACACTGCAACTGTCATAAATACATGTCAGTTGCCAAGTGTCTGAATTTTGATCATGTGACCATGCATAAATGCAACAGTCATAAGTGTAAAGAATGTCATAAGTCCATAAGTCACTTTTTGAGTGACATTGTAATTTTGAACTGTCACTAAACAAATGGTTGTAAATCAAGGACTACTTGTATTCTGCCATTCAAAGAAGCTTTAATCCCAAGAGTGCAAGGTTTTAACACAAACTAGGCTTCCATTCTTTCCTTAGCCATCTTTCATAGCATGTTACCTCCTTATAACTTCCATGGTAAGCAGGGCTAATTAAATTCCACCCACCAGACCACTGAAAAATCGTTATTTTCTGCCATATTAAAAACAAAGATGCAGATTATGTGGTTTTCTTTCTTTCTCTTTCTTTCTTTCTTTCTTTCTTTCTTTCTTTCTTTCTTTCTTTCTTTCTTTCTTTCTTTCTTTCTCATGATTTCAACAACAGGTATTGTTGGCACTGTATCAGTCAGATTTTGCCAGAGGCTTGTTAAGAATTTTCAAAATGGAAAGCGTTCCCTTGCCTGTGGCTCAGAGACACTGCTTGAAGTTTTTTCAAGGTATTTTGTGATGCAGTGAATGAACCCTACAAGTGTCAAGCATGTCTGAGCTTATTTACGGAACTTAGTAAATATCTCTTAACAACAGAGAAACACAGACAGTGAAATTTTCTTCTCCATAAATTTGTAGCCATTCGCTATTTCTCAGGAAGTATTCTGGCTCTGTTCAGTAGGCAAGAGGTCTGTTTTCTTTTCATACAGATAAACTAATCTTTGCCCTTTGGGGATATTTTTTTGCAGAGTGTTAGTTTAAAGATGGAATCTTTTATTTTTCTCTCTCCCACTAATTCTATAGTCTTCAGTGTATGACTGCAAGTAAATCACCTTGATAAAAGTGTTTCCCCCTCCCCCATCTGGAATTCAGGCAGCCAGATAAAATATTTAACAACCAAAGGTAATCTTTCTGTGGTTAACCATGCAATAACATTACAAAAAGTCTGTGTTTTAGAACATTTCAGAAATGCAGAAATTAATGCTACGTAGGAAAGCAGAAACAAAGCTATAACTAAGAGATATTGCAAGATAAGGAAGCCTTTGATTTTCACTTGCACTAATAAAGTGCAACAGAGCTCTGCAGATCATATCAGTCAAATGAATTTTGGGTTGTTATTACTGAAGTTGTTTTTAAATAAACAGACCCTTGAAGTGCCATATCCACAGATTCAGTAATGTACAAGCTTCTGTATGAAACTTCTCCTGAAATAAGTAAGCTATAAGTTTGTCAAGACTCAATTCTTTAACCAAAGCTTTTCTGATCAAATTATTTGTTATGTAAATCAGTGGTGGGTTTCACTTACCTTTGCTACCGGTTCGGGAACGGGAGCACGCAGGAGCTTCTGTGCATGTGCAGAAGATCCGTGATGACATTCTGCCGAGTGGACGAAGCAGCGGTGGGTTGCTCCCGGTTCAGCCCGGTTCTGCAAACTAGTAGCGGCAGCGGCGGGAAGCTCCGCCCACCTGCCCGGGACGCTTCTGCACATATGCAGAAGCATCACGTATGCGCGAACCAGTAGCAACGGGTTTTAGAACCCACTACTGAGGCGGAGCCTCCTGCCGCCACTGCTACTGGTTCGCCCGAACCGGTAGGAACCCACCACTGATGTAAATCCTTCAACACAGACTTTTCAATGTATTTTTGGTCATTATAAACATTTTTGGTCATTATAAGCATTTATCTTGGCCTAATCCAGAATAGTTTGCTTTATTCAAAAATATTTGGGCCAGGATCCAGAATCTGTGATTGTATTTTTCGTCTCCATTTTTTTTTTTAAGATGGATATGTTAAGTCATGACTAGGGATATTGCATTTAAAATATTAAGAGGAAATAATGAAAAATAAAATATTTCTGTCTCTTTCAGCTTTGGAATTACAAGGTAGGCATGCTAATAATCAAAAAACAAAATATATATATAAACCATAATTTGGGATATTCATGGCCTAAATTACTAGTGTGTAGAAGCCTCTTGACACCAATGAATTTATGTTTGGAATGGGTGAATTATTCAACTGAATCTTTTTTTTTTAATCTCTAGTATGTTACTTCATTTTTGCACCATTTATGGAGGCAGAACTGTAAACAAAATGAAAATGAAGACCAAGGCTAGGATACAGATAAAAAAACATCCAGGTCAAAGACAGAGAAAACAAATATACAGCAAAATATTTATACTTTGATATGTTATGTATGCTAGAACAGCTCACATTATCAAATTATTATTATTCCTGTGCTTGCTGGGAGATTGGAACTCCACTGAACAGGACTACACTTTGCATTCTGCCGACATAAGGATGGATTATGCGTCAAAAGTACAACAACGTGATTTTAAAAATGTACGCATTCTTTGTTTTTCTTTAATTTCCACCTTAATAGAGTCTCCAGTTTGTACTTTCCTCTGAATGTCATTCCTTCAGCTGGTCTGTGAAGTTTTAGAACCTGATGGATGAGTGTCAAGGAACCACTTTTGCCAAAACCAATAAACTAATAAAAATTTTCTCATAATTTCCTACCTGATACTCTTCATGCTGCTGCAGAGAAAAACAATGTTTAATTAATCTGATTCTTGCCATGGGAGATTAAATGTAAAACATGTTTATTTCTGCTTGAAAGAGACAGATATTTCATTGAATGATTTGGATCACCTCATTCAGACCTGAAAGATTTCCTAGTAGATTTATATGCATTAGAAAGATGTGAAATGACATGAAGACAATTCTCCCTCTTCAATATGGATATTTATCACATTCTGCTATCTACTTTATTTTCATTTATTTACTGAAGTTGTTGTTACTCACAGACATTTTACCATTACACTTCTCCAAATATAGACAATTGGATTGGGTTACAGAGATTTAGGATGATTTATTGCCTGGACAGAGAGCCAGTTTGGACTAATGGTTAAGGCAATAGGCTAGAATATAGGAGTTCTAGTCCCAAGAGGTGGAGCGCTCACCTCACAATCAGGAGGCTGTGAGTTCGATCCTAGGTAGAGGCAGATATTTCTCTCTCTGGGCACACTGAGAATATATCTGCTGAAAAAAACTCTGCATTGGCGACAGGAAGAGCATCCGGCCAGTAAAACTCAGCTCCATTCAGTTGCCCAGACTCCACTCCACAAGAAATTATGGGGTCGTTAAAAGAGGATGATAATGATGAGTTCTAGTCCCACCTTAGCTATGAAAGCCAGGTGGGTGATTCTGTATTATTTGTAAAAAAATAATACAGGAGGGATACAAATAAATAAATAAATGGAAGAAGGGAAAAGGGAGGAGGAGGAGGAAGAGACTACTTTCTGAATTGCCAGATTTTTCAAGACCTTTCAAAACACCAGGTGGATGCAGCTGCTTGGATCTCTTGGGGAACCTCATTCCAGAAAGCAGGGAATGCTAGAGAGAAAATGTGCTTCTAGTGTCTAGATATGGATATGCATTGAGCACACCAATTCTGCCAAATCAGATTGGCTAAGCAGGCCAGTTTGTGTGCATAACTTTTTTAAAATGTTACCTTTCCTGTAATATTATGTACATCTTCATTCACAATATTACGTAGTGGGCTTGTTCTATTGATTGACCTTTTCAGTTTCTTACTCTGGATGTTTGCTTCTGTTCCTGTATCAAGTCAGAGAGCTAGAATTAGATTAATGATTGTGGTCCAGTTTTAATTGATGAAGGTTTCACTCAATAAAGCCATTTCTTTGTAACTTTTTCCTAGAATTTGGTTCTTATCTATGACTCTGAGTTCTAGTCTTACTATTGTACTTTTGAAAAATCCCTATTATTAGGCATGGATATATTAGGACAAGAGATGGATAGAGGGTAAGATCTCCTAGAAGATTACTGGGTTATTTGTGATAGTTCATTAAGCTTTTAGACTGTCAAGAATATATTAACAAGATTAAAATTGCAGGTAATCAAATAATCATATAACAGTACTGATCTATACAAATTGCTTCTCTGACTCATTGTCACCTAATCCTATTACATTGATTACAACGTCTTTATGCATTCTGTATTAGCAACACTACATTGTAGCAATAGTGAACTCTAATCCTAATTTAAATCTATCACTGTTTTATACTTCTTCTGAGTTAATGGTCATCATAATAGCACATAGACATAGAATAGCAAAGCTATGACTTGTAAGTGGTTATATTATGTATTTTTGATTATTAGATTCATACAGTATAGTACATATAGAATTTCCTTTGGCACAGGATAGTTGTTAGCCAATGTGGGCCAGAATCTTTGATAGGACAAATAGTGATTAGTCTTCAGGTCCTCTATGGACATTCTTATTGGCTGTGATAAACAGGAGTTTCTTTCTCCACATAAGATGTTGCAACTGGACTTTAATTGGATGTGGGCCAGCTTCAGCTTAGAGGCTGGCATGTCTATTGCACCTTCCCAGATTGCAAAGCAGACAACATTACTGGTTCAGGCTGAAGTTGGCTCAAGTGTCATATTGCCTATTGACTTTATATTCCTTACAGAAAGCTGGTCATTTGCATCCTTTTAGAAAGTGTTTGAGGCCACTTGGAGGTTTATCTATGACCTCAGGGTCACCTGAGTAGTGCAAATGGGTGTGGAGCCTTCTTGCACTACTCAGGTGACCCTGAGGACACAGATAAACCTCCAAATGGCTGCAAAAAGTCTCTAAAAGAATGCAAATGAACAGCTGTCTGCAAGGAATATAAATCCTTCCATTCCCCGCCATCCAGGGGTGGGTTCCTCCCGGTTCGGACTGGATCGCCCGAACCGTTAGCGACCCGCTGGTGACGTCATTGATCCGGTTCGGTCAGTGCCGGTCCGTGGGCGCCGCCATCTTTTTTGGGGAATTTTTAGTGAATTGTTTTACTGTTTGGAACGTTTTTCCTGTTCTGCCATTTGGGCCCGCCCGCCCGCCCCTGCGTTTAAACTGACCTTTATTCCTTCACCCGAAGCACAGCTGATCAGCTCCTCAGCTGTGTTTCAGGCTGATTGAAGCTACTGAGCATGTGCGGAAGCCAAATTGCCCGAGGGAACGCGCGCGTGCGCGGAGGGAGCACGCGTGCGCAAAACATTGCGATGCGAACCGGTGGGGACCCCTGCCGCCATCCAGTCAGAGCTAAAGAAATTTCTCGGATGAGAAGTGAAATATCTTCAAAGAAAAAAAAAGAAAATCCAGTTAGCAATAGCAATAGCACTTAGACTTATATACCGCTTTACAGTGCTTTACAGCCCTCTCTAAGCGGTTCACAGAGTCAGCATATTGCCCCCAACAATCTGGGTCCTCATTTTACCCACCTCGGAAGGATGGAAGGCTGAGTCAACCTTGAGCCGGTGAGATTTGAACTGCCGAACTGCAGCTAGCAGTCAGCTGAAGTAGCCTGCAGTACTGCACTCTAACCACTGCGCCACCTCGGCTCTATAGAGTTGCCTCTTGAAAACGCACCTTTGGGACAACCATGATCTGGATGATTAAGAATCTCCCTAGACATGTAATACACATACTTTCCTCCCCCCCCAAAAAAAGGCTGTTGTTCTGGGTTAACTCCACTCTCCTAGACTTCACTACATAGTGACATAAGTAAGTCTTTGATGGTCAGTCCTTAGGTAAAAGTCTTAAAGTTTTAAAATGTAAAAATGGCATACAGCCTTTGCTTCCTCCAAGTGTTCTTGCATTCTTTGGAATTAGACGCTGCTTTATGTTCAATGTTCTTTTTCTAATAGCCAAGTTCCAATTGTTGTTCTCAAGCACTCCAGCTGAGCTCCCAAGCTAAATTGCTGGCAGGAATCACATCAACCTGTGCTTCTTAATTGTATGTTGTGGTTCTGGCTGCAGCCCTCTCATTTGCCATGTTTTTTGAGTGCCAAGACAAGAGTGCTTTCTCATCTGCTTGCGATGTTCTTCTCTCCTTTTCTCCCATATACCCATCACCCCCACACCCACACAAATGAGTTATTTTTCCTTTTTGTAAGCTAAAGGCTTGATTGGGGTGAAACTGCCTATGAATGTTGGCATGTTCTGGAAAAAGCCAGGATATGACTCAACTAGGTAAACTGCTGGGACACCACTGTGGAGGCTTATGAGTTAGGGATCTTTGGTGCTATCTGAATTTGATTGTTTTCTTACAGACATTTCATTACCCAAACTAGCACTGATGCTAGGACTGATGATGTTATCTAGTTTGGGTAATGAAACATCTGCAAAAAAACACCTAGAGAGCACCAAGGACCCCTCATTTCAACCCTGAGCTACAAATATTCTTCTTTATTGGCTTATAAATAAGTCAGTGTCATTTTTGAGACTGGAAACTTTTATGTGCCTTTTTTGGGGGAGAAAGGAATAAGCTGTGGTGGCGCATGTGGTTAGAATGCAGTACTGCAGGCTACTTCTGCTGACTGCCGCCTGCCTGCAATTTGGCAGTTCAAATCTCACCAGGCTGAAGGTTGACTCAGCCTTCCATTCTTCCAAGGTTGGTAAAATGAGGACCCAGATTGTTGGGGGCAATATACCAACTCTGGAAACTGCTTAGAGAGGGCTGTAAAACAATGTAAAGCAGTATATAAGTCTAAGTGCTAGTGCTAGTGCTAAGCTGACCTTAGTTTTGGCAAAGTGGGAGTAGGAAGGGTGTCAATCTGGCCACATCTGCTCCCAAGTGCAAAAAAAAAAAAAAGGTCTAGTTTCACTTCTTTCTTTTTCATGTTGCTGACACATACATGACGCTTGTCCAGAAGTTAATAGTCTGCATACTGTGAGAAAAACTTTAATTCTAATGTTTTTCCTTATGATGTATGATAATTCTCTAACAATAACTATGTGTATGCTAAGTAAAATGCTTTTTCCACATTTTATGTCCTGAATAGGTGGTAAATTCATATGCTGAATATAACTCCAAATCCACAATCCATTTCAACTTTTCAAATCCCACTTCAACTTTTGATCAAAACATTAGCTTCAAGACATTAGCATGGTGGAAATACATTAGTGGCTGTTTTAATCTTTTAAAATGTTTGAAGTGAGCAGAAACTATTAAACTCTATACCACTAATATTAATCCCTGGTAATCTCCGTTGAGGGAGAAAAAAAATCACTCATCTGTTAAAGAAGAAGGGTGCTGGGTTCTATTCAAAACAGAATGAGAAAAATACCACTCAAAAAAGGAAGAACAGAAAATAACTGGTTGACTGACCTTACAAAAAAGAAAATGACACTTTAATGGTATTGTAAAAAAAAAAAAGACATTGCATAAATTTAAAATGAAATCACTTTGTCAAACCTACAAATGGGTATGACAATTTGGCTTTCCAGTATCATTATCTTGTTTTGAATGGAAAAATTTGAATTCATAATTACAGAACCATGATGTATTTGTGATGGGCTGATTTAACTGATGGATTGCATCTTTCCTTGTACCTAGGATTAGCAGTTTTCTTTCTATTCTACAAAATGATAAATGACTCAAAAGCTAACTTAGCAGTTCGATGGAATATGCAGTAAATAGAGAGATTAATGATTAATTAACTGAAATCTTAATGAAAGCATACAACTTTCTGCCTTCTGAATTGGGGTACTCATTTTGCAGGTTAATGTTTCTTCAAAACTTGAAATTAAGTTTCTCTAGTATCTTATGCCCAGAAAAACATTTTATTTTGTTCAGTGGAACTTATTACAGTAAATGTATTCAGGATTACATCTATAGAATATTATTGTCAAGGTAATTGCAAAATGCATCTTTCATAGAGTCTTTCTACTATAATTTCATTTCACTCTTTCTTTTTTACATGAGGAATTGCTAATACGTTTGAAGATGATTCATCATTTCTCACACAGTCCAAGTAAAAAGGCCCGGCAACTATCTGACTTGGAATTAGAGTCATTCTCACAGCTTATTTAAGCACCAAGTCACAATATGAATGGTATAACTTTCTCATTGCATAAAATACAGCTATCTATCTCATCAGTAAAGTCACAGATGGAAGGCTATGGTCCCTGTTATCTTGCTGAAGTGACAATATCTGTTTCCAGGTTTTGATTATCCTTGAGACAATTAATTCTCAGTTTAAAGTTGCTCAATTTAGCAGGAAACGAATGCACCTATGCATTCCTAATTTCTCCAGTGTGTTTGTCTGCCTACCTCATATATTAATGTTACAAAAACCACTGTATTCACTTTTCAACAGAGTTCTTTCAAATAATTTAAATCTCAGATAATCTCAGATAATTAAATCTAGATAATTTAAACCTCAGATAATTATTCACCTAAATTACAGTTATAAAATGCAAATTCTTCATGTGTGTATGCGGGGGGGGGGGGCATGGGAGGAGAAAGAAAGAGAGTGGGAGAAAGAAAGAGCTACACTCTGAAAAGATAGAGATCACTGTTCTACAAAGCTCTTGATTATTTAAGGCAGCTCATCTGACACAAGCTGACATACTGCAATGCATTTATAGAACTCCTCAGCCTACTTCAGGTATTCCATTCAAGTCTTCTAATCCCCCAAACAATTAAAATCACAAGGGAGAAGTTGGGGATGAGCAATAACCCTGTCTCATTTTGTTATCACCAACCTCCATGGAATTGAAGAGCAAATGTTAACAGCAGAGAATCTGCTATTATGGACTTTTGATATGATTTATAATCCTAAAGTGTCCGAGCAATACATCCCACAGAATCATCATAAGACAAGCCAACATTCATGTTTCATCTCATGCATGATGAAGAACATGGAAGAACATGGAAGCAAGGGGAATTTACTTAGCATACCTCTCTCTAGTTTCTCTCCTATAACCATCTGATGTTTTAGAAAGCATGAAAAGGAATGAAAGTGACCACAGAAAATTTTGCCTGATCTCTCAAAAACAAAAGCAAAGCTAAATCCATCTGATTTTTATTTTGATGGACTCTACCAGGTAGGGCAAGTAAGTCAATTTGCTGCAGTGTTTAAGACAGGCGAGAAACCTGAAGATCATGCATTTTAGTCCCATCTTAGGCTGAAAGCCAGTTGGGTGACCTTGGGCCAGTCACTTTTTCTCAGCCGTAGGGAGGAAATAGTGGCAAACCACTTTTGAAAAACCTTGTCAAGAAAACTGCAGGAACTCATGCAGACTATCGCGGGAATTGGACACAATTGAACAGAAGAAAAGAAAGCTCCAATAGGGTAGAGTAATAACTTAACTTGCGGCTGTTGATAAAAATAGGATCGCCAACATGATCGCCAACATCTGATGATGGATATGGCAGAAGGAGGAGGAGGAGGAGGAGGAGGAGGAGGAGGAGGAGGAGGAGGAGGAGGAGGAGAAGGAGGAGGAGGAGAAGGAGAAGGAGAAGAAGAAGAAGAAGAAGAAGAAGAAGAAGAAGAAGAAGAAGAAGAAGAAGAAGAAGAAGAAGAAGAAGAAGAAGAAGAAGAAGATAAAGAAGAAGAAGATAAAGAAGAAGAAGAAGAAGAACCACCTAAATAAAGCAATGGAAATGGTCACATTATTGCGAAAATAATTCTGGAGCGGTAACTGAGAGTCAAGTTTCACTCAAGGAATCTTTTTGCTTTAAATGCAGTGGATTTTATAATTCCTAATTCAAGAACAAATATCCTTCATCAAGTCAAAATTAATGAAAACATGTACTGTATATCACAAAGGATTCTGGGAACATTTTTAAGATCAACATTTGGTTTATATAAATGTCTCCTGGGAGATCAAGAGAAGGCAAATGATGAAGCATAGGCCATGATACAAACTCACAAATTCCAGAACCTACTGTATTGTTATTACAAATCAGGATGCAAATAGCTGATCACTGCATTTATGGGATTGTGTTACTGTACATGCATTGTCATTTGGGCATCATTGCAATCTGCTGTTAGGAGAAAGATTTATGTCAGCTGCTTTAAGTACAGAAAAAAAATGGAGTTGTTTTGTACATAAATCCACCATTGCAAAGAAAAATGATTCTGTTGATCAGATATGTGGCGGGAGGGGGGGGGGAGATTACCTTTAATAAAAAATAAGAGCCTTTTAATGGAAATTTATCCTCCAAGTGAAAATAAATTGCATTTTTCTTTGGACGTTATCAGAAAGTTATTGGAGCTGTCGTATGAAAATTGGTGCATAATGGAAGACTGAAATGGAACAGTCTGCCTACAACAAAACAGAACATCAGCAAAAGGGATTAACGTTATGAAAAACAAGTTACCATAAATATACTTCAAAATGATCAATATTTTCTCCATATATCAATTGAACAAATTGAAAGGTAATTCATACTTATATTTACTTGGTAACACTGCGCCTTGGTGGCGCAGTGGTTAGAGTGCAGTACTGCAGGCTACTTCTGCTGACTGCCGTCTGCCTGCAATTTGGCAGTTCAAATCTCACCAGGCTCAAGGTTGATTCAGCCTTCCATCCTTCCAAGGTGGGTAAAATGAGGACCCAGATTGTTGGGGGCAATATGCTGACTCTGTAAACTGCTTAGAGAGGGATGTAAAGCACTGTGAAGCGGTATATAAGTCTAAGTGCTATTGCTATTGCTACTTACTTATACTTATATTTCAGAAAGTTACAGTTCTTACTCCAGAACAGACACATTTTGGACTTCCAAAAGTTTGGCCACTGGAAGAAGGCGCTGAAGATCTGGTTCTGCCAGTGGGCCTGGGGAACCCAGAGCGGGATGGAGCCCATTAAATGGCTCGTGTGATGTGTTCTCTCCAGGGCAGGGGGTGGGCGGTTATTTTATTATATTTTATTAATTTATTATATGATTCTCTCTTTTACTAGTTTTATTGTTTTTTATATGAGGCTTTTATATTCTTGTAAGCCGCATTGAGTCGCCATGCGCGAATAGGCGGCAATATAAATTTCATAAATAAATGAATAAATGAATAAATGAATAAACAAACAAACAAACAAACAAACAAACACTAGAACCAAGCACTAGCAACTAGTGGAATTCCTCAAAAACTAAGTATTAACAGTTGCAACCACAAATAGAAGTCTTCTTGGTTTGTCAGTAGCACAGGAATACATGAAATTGATTAGATGTTTCTAATAGCTAATGCACTTTTTCTATATTTCCTTGCATGTAAATCATTTATATAAACTTTATCGACCATGTGCTTGAGGGCCTTCTCAAAGAATCATGGCCAAACATGTTTGACCAGACTATGGAGCAGGGGTGTCAAACTGGTGGTCCGTAGCCTGGATGCGTCACGCGCTGGCCACGCCCACCCCCCGGTTTAGTGACGGGGGGGAAAGTCATGTGACGACAACGTGATGCTGTGAGTTTCACACCCCTGCTCTGGAGATTCTTAATACCATAAAGGTATTTGAAATGACACAAATTGTGTCAGGGTTGAGTAGAGAGATAGATGTAAACCTTGTCACTTAGATGACAAGATGGGAGAAGAGTGTTGTGGGAACCTGGAGACATTCTAACTTAACCCCCAAATATTGGAGTGTTATGTAGACTACATTTTATCCCCTTTTCTATAGCACTTCTGTTTCTTTGCCAAGCAAGAGATTCAGAGATCTGCCCAGGAGACAACTTACTCAAGAATGTGGCAATTGAGATGACAGTAGTAAGACTAAAAGGGCATTTCCAGCTCAATTGAAGCAAAACTGTATATGGGGTGTGAAATGCAGCATAATGAGACAAGGTACTGAACTTAAGCAGTAGATTTTGTTGTCCTGGCATGATTCTCAAATGAATATATACTTCCCTCTAATGAAACTAACCAGCAGCATTTTATTTTAAACTTTTCTTTATTGATGGGGGGCAGGGAGTCAATTTGAATGAAAAAGAGCTGTTTTTTTAAAGGAAATGTATCAAAAAAGTGAATATTGAAATACCTCTCCCTCTCTCCCCCTCTCTCCCCCCCCCTCTCTCTCTCCCTCCCTCTCTCCCTCCAACGCCCCCCCTGCCTCCCTCTTCCCCACTCCTTCCAGAGC
>QLTV01002421.1:704072-718118 GCA_003457575.1 Thermophis baileyi | reverse complement strand
TGTTTTTATTTGTTTCCTAGTACGATTTGATAGCTTATTAGTAACCTTGACTATCACTAAGTGTGGTATCTTTTTATTCTTGATGAATGTATTTTATTCTCCTTATGTACACTGAGAGCATATACACCTAAGACAAATTCCTTGTGTGTCCAATCACACTTGGCCAATAAAGAATTCTATTCTATTCTATTCTATTCTATTCTATTCTATTCTATTCTATTCTATTCTATTCTATTCTATTCTATTCTATTCTATTCTATTCTATTCTATTCTATTCTATTCTATTCTATTCTATTCTATTCTATTCTGGAGGCAAGTTGTTCCACTGATTAATTGTTCTATCAGATCAGATTCAATAGACTGAAAATCGACAGTGTTAGTGTGTCTCTCTGTTTTTAATATTTTGGTAGGAAAGTTTAAACCAGCAAGACCAGAATGTATAATTCCCTTCAACGATTAAAGCTAAGAAATTGATGGCAAAGTGTCTCTTACCATGGGCAAGTTGGAGAATGAGACCTGGGCTTGAATCCTGAAGATTTTCTAGTAGCTGGTTTTTATCAGAATTCTTTTGCATCTGCAATAAAAGCCATTTTTCTATTTGATTCTTGCCCTTAAATCCTCTATGTTAAACTGATGGAATGAGTGATTTATTGCCACGGCCAGGATGAAACTCAGATGCATAGGGATGGATAAAGGCTTTGAAACCACTACTATGGAATGACTTTGAGTGTCATGCCAGAAGACATTTCTCTATTACTCAGGAAGAATGTTGAACTTTCACAAATAGATCTGGACAAAGTGATTTAGATAGGCCACTATCTTCAAAAAAAGAGAGTTTTTTATATTCTGTGTATTGGTCATTTTTATGCATTATAGTTCCTGGCATTGCACGGATACAAAGAATTCAGACAAAATACCTGTCACTGGCCCTATTGAACTTATAACCCACACGTAAATTGGCTTCAAGAACCCTGTCTCATCTCCTTGCCTACTTAATGGAGAAAGTGATATAATAAAGTTTTGCCTTTATGCTCCTAGCATCTTGGCTTAGGGTAAACTCAGGATCTTTGAATGATGGAGACAGCTAGTAGTCCTAAAATACTGAAGTTTTGCCTACTAGATGCAATTGTATGCTGCTAAAAGCAGTATACGGACATACGACCAAATTATGGCTTACTGGTTTGTAGGTATATGACCAAGGTATTCATAAGTACAATTTTGCTTTGGTTTGGTTTGTTATAAATTAGTAGAATTTAAGAAGGAGATGAAGAAGGAGGTTTCTAAAGGCACCTTCACATCATAATCAACTATCACGGTAGTTTCAGTATAAAACAGTTTTTTTTCAACTTTTGCTATCCTTCTGGTGATGGAAAGGGTTTTCATGGACCATGTTTTAGAAATCTTTTTTTCCATTGGTTTTTAAAAATATTACTTATAAGTGTCCTTTTTTGGTTTATTTTTGGACTCCTACAGAATAAATTGATCATCGATTTTCTAGCTTGCCAAGAAAAAGACCAGCATTAAAGAATATAATATTTAACTGCAATTCAAATCGTTCACATACAATGCTAGTATCAATGGTTATTATCTTTCTATTAATACTAGCACATTGTTAAACTGAACAGAGTATAGGTAGTCCTCAACTTACAACAGTTCATTTAGTGACCATTTGAAGTTACAATGGCGGTGAAAAAAGTGACATGATCATTTTTCACACTTACGATCATTGCAGCATCCCCATGGTCATGTGATCAAAATTCAAATGCTTGGCAACGTACTCATATTTATGACGATTGCAGTGTCCCTGGGTCATGTGATCACCTTTTGCGACCTTTTAACAAGCAAAGTCAATGGGGAATCCAGATTCACTTAATAGATATGGCAAGGAAGGTCATAAAATGGGGCAAATTTCACTTAATAAATGTCTTGCTTAGCAACAGAAATTCTGGACTCAGTTGAGGTCATTATTTGAGGACTACCATATTGGAGAAAATCCAGTTTAAAATTTATTAAATGATTTTACATAGACATTAAAATAAGCGCAGGATATACTTATTTAAAATATTTTCTCTGACAAAAAGATAGTTGATTTCAGTCATGGGAAAGTTCAACACTCAGAGGACAATTTGAACGAAGTGTAAAATTGTGCTTTCAAATATTGCAAGAACTGGGTTGTAATTTAAAAAAAAAAGAAAAACTATAGATTTGTAATTATGTCTTAAATGTCCAGTCCAAGGATATGACACCAGCAGCTCTAATTCCTCACTTTCATCTGGACAGTTGTGATAACATTTAATGCATTTAGGGGATTATTCACAATAACCCAATTCAGCTAAGAAGTATGAATCCATGCTGAAATCTAGCAAGAAAAATATGGCCTAAATTAATGGATTGTACTGAACTTAGCTCAACCCTTGTTTGGGTGAAATTTAACCCCAAAGAGTCTCTGTGAGACACTGGATTAAACTGATACCACCCAAATCACAGATCTTTTGCATACGTAGATATCCAAGAAAAAGAATTGCTAAATAATGTATGAAGAAAATATACAGTATGGGGACTCTACTATATATTGCCAAATGTAACTTTTTGATCAAATTAATGGAACTGTGTGCTGCCAGGCACATTAGTAAAAAGCATGGGTATGTGACCGAGAGGGCTAGCTGTATTGTTAGAACCAGGTTAGACAAAATGTGTTAAGAGGGTTGCCAATTGCTTTGTGTCTATAATAGCTACATAACACATCAGTTTAGATATATATTTCCCTGAAATTATGTAGTTTTACTGTCATGAATGTGTCCTAAAATGAAGTGGACTCAAGGAAGACTTTAACTTTTAAATTGAAGAACAAATCCTAATGATGAATAATTATTTCAATTTCATTTTATTATGCAACAGCAATTTATCAGGCAGTTGTAAATGTAAAGAAGGAAAATTGTCAACAAAATAATCTTACGCTTACTAATACTGATACTTTAAATCATAATTAATGTTGATGCAACATTTCTCGTTTTATCTTCAGTGGTATCTAAATGTTACAGTGATACTACTTAGAAAATACTGTGCAAATAGCAATAGCAATAGCACTTAGACTTATATACCGCTTCATAGTGATTTACAGCCCTCTCTAAGCGGTTTACAGAGTCAGCATATTGCCCCCAACAATCTGGGTCCTCATTTTACCCACCTCGGAAGGATGGAAGGCTGAGTCAACCTTGAGCCGGTGAGATTTGAACCGCTGAACTGCAGCTAGCAGTCAGCTGAAGTAGCCTGCAGTACTGCACTCTAACCACTGTGCCACCTCTATGTCAGACCTGCCCCACTTAATAGAATGATATAAGTGGGATCCGCCCCATTTAATAGAAATGATCCTTGGCTCCATTTGTTGAGAAAGGTATAGTTTAATTAGAAGTCAAGTGCACTGCAGTAGTGCATAGCCAGAACTGAGAATCGCGTGCCAAAATCCCTAAGTTCAATTTTTCTCTCCCTTAACTGGCTCCCATCACTGACCTCCTCACCCAATGACCAATCAGGTTCAAGGTAGATATTTTCAGAATGGTCACTTCAAGCATAGGTTGTATGCAGCTATGTTCTTCTCTCAGTTGGGTGACCCTGAAGCAGCATTTCGGGGAGATACAGAAATGACTTTCACTTTCCCATGACTTTCATTTCCCCCCAAGTACTTCCCTCCCATCCACCCTCCCCAGAGTCCATGGCAGACTGTCACTACTTGGTAACAAAGCAGGGGTGAAATGCTCCCGGTTCACTCGTACCTGTTGGTCGCCATAGAGCCGGTCGCCAAGGTAGTGCGAGGCGCCGCCCACCCACCTGGACACTGCCATTTGGGTTCTTTTACCCTCTGTGCATGCGCAAAGCATTCTGTGCATTCGCAGAGGGTAAAAGAACCCAAATGGTGGCAGTCCGGGCGGGTGGGTGGTGCCTCGCGCTACCTTGGCGACCAGCTCTACGGCGACTGACAGGTACGAGCGAAATGGGAGCATTTCACCCCTGTAACAAAGCACAAGCAAGGGTGAACTGGCAGCTGACAGTCTATCCAAATAATATAATGCATTATGGGAGGAGGAGGAGGAAGAGGAAGTTAGTCATTTAATGGTGAAATTTATTTGTGAGAGATAACTGCTACATTTGTTTTTGTTTTGCTTTGGCTCTTTAAAGCAGTTCTAAAACCTCAGATCTCAATGGTTAAGTAAAACTGAATTCAGTCCATGAAGAAATGTCTCCTGTGCCAAGGCATACATCCCAAAACTAAGTAGGTTTTTGCAAAGTAACATGAAAGGAGAAAATCAAGGTGAAATAACATTGCCACACTAATAGGTTGTAGCAACTCAAGAAAATCATACACTCAAGCACATCAATCTTCAGTATGTCAAGAATGTCAAACTTGTAGCAGCAATATGACATGTTGGCCCAGCAATAGCAAAATGATATTCTGAGGTGAGTGACACATTCACATTTGACAGAATACTAGGTAATGAAAGCTGTATTCACCCTGCCCAAATGAAAAGTAAAGTTATAAGAAATGTGGTTTTCCCCCCCCCTTTTTTTTTGTTTTGTTACTGATGTACCTTCATGGACCTAAACCCAAGAAATTGGTTACAGATTCTCAAAAATCAGGAACAGAAAACCATCCTGAAAAGAGAAAGCTTCAAACAATTGAGCCATTTATTATTATTATTATGGTTCAATTACATAGTCAGCCAGATGTTTAGACTGGATTTGGCATTTTTATCCACCTATGGGGTCGTTCCCAAGGATTTGGATTAGGCAGATGGTGCTGGTTGATCGTTTTAAAAGTATTATCGCAGAATGTAAGCTGTTCCAAGTAAAGCTGCCTTTTGCAATTGACAGATGGTGAATTTGTCAATGCCGATGGCATTCAAATGGTGCTCCAGATGTTTTGTTATTGCACCCAAGGCACCTATTACTATTGATTCTATTATTGTTTTATTTTGCTACCATCTTCCTACTTCTATTTGCAGATCTTTGTATTTTGTGATTTTATCCACTTTCCCTTCTATTCTGCTGCCTCCAGGCACTGCCACGTCCACTATCCAGACTATTTTTGACCTTTTTATCGACAATTGTTAAGTTTGGTGTCTTGTGTGACAGGTGCTTGTCTGTTTGAATTCTGAAGTCCCAGAGCATTTTAGCATCTTTATTTTCTATCACTTTGTCTATTTAGTGACAAAGTGAACGTTTCCACCAGTACTTGCTTGCAAATGTTATTATTATTAAGGGAAGTCACAGTATTTCTCACCATTCTCTGTATGATGCTCTACCTATCCACTTTGCTACCTTTCTAGTATTTACATGAATAAAAAATATTATATTATAGTCATATTAGTATGCATATTAGGGAGAGCAGGTTGAAGTAACGGTTAAACACCAGGTTAGAAAACTGGAGAATATGAGTGTCAGCTAGGTGAACTTGAACTGAGCACTGGTTCCTCAGATGCGCTCGCTCTCTCTCACTCTCTCTCTCTCTCTCTCTCTCTCTCTCTCTCTCTCTCCCTCCCGCTCCCTCCCTCCATCTCTCTCTCCCTCTCCTAAAAGCACAAGTGGGGGTTGGGGAGAGAAACGGAGATGAATACAATTCCTTCCCCTCTCTCTCTCTCTTTCCCTCCCTCCCTCCCTCCCTCCTCCCTCCCTCCCCCCCCCTCTCTTTATGAAACAATAAAATAGGACTATATTTTAACATTGGCAGTAGGTGTGACCCATTCTCTCCCTGCATGTACATTGAGAATCAAATGTGAAATCTGTCCTTGGAAAACCTGAATATAAGATAAGAAGTTGCCTTGCTTTGGTTAGTTATTTAATTTGGTTTATTTAATTCAATCACATTTCTTTCTTCTCATTTCCAATCTCATTCTGCTCCTAGGTTTGATGTATGCTGTTCTTTCTCAGTGGAATTCAATAATCCAAACTGTTTGATGAAGTCTGTTTGTGGGAGAGAAAGGAAGGTGAATTAGCTGGAACATCTGGTTCTCTAAGTCATTTTTCATCTCTCACATTGTCACTTGACCTTTCTTTCTTTTCCACCTCCATGCAGGAAGACTGCACAGATACCTGAAATAGACTATAACCATCATGGGTAGAAACTTTAATTCCATGGTCTATAGCTTTAACACTGAGATGAGATCTGTGAATACTGACTGGAAAAGCTAAAATCAATATAATATACTAAGAAGTATTAGAAACAATATGTGGATCATTTACACTTGATGTGGAATTCAAAGGATTTAAATTTGGCTAAAACTCAACTGGGATATGCTGTTGTCGAATTAGACTTAGTAAAAGTTTAGCCAATCTCTGCCTTGGACTTCTATTGTTGGATCCAGACAGCTAAAGATATCAAGCTATTAACCATGGGTTTATCTCCCAAATACATACCCAGGACAGGGGTGGGTTCTACTTACCCTCCCCACTGGTTCGCATCGTGACGGAAGTGCACATTTTGCGTCCCCTCATGCAATTTTGCTTCAGCGCATGCTCAGTAGTAGAAAATCAACCCGAAATGCAGCTGAGGAGCTGATCAGCTGGGCTTCGGAAGAAGGAATACATTATAAACCCGGGGGCGGGAGGGAGGGACCACTTTCAAGCAGCAGCACAGGAAAAAACTTTAAAAATGTAAAAATTTCAAAAAAAAATTCAAAAAAAAAGATGACGGCGCCCACGGACCGGCACCGACCGATCCAGTTCAGTCACATCACCAGCGGGTCACTACCGGTTTGGGCAATCTGGTCTGAACCGGGAGGAACCCACCTCTGACCCAGGTAGGTCTACATACATTGCTGATTTATCCTTGGTTTTAATCTTCATCTGATAATAGCATATGTTTCATTTTTTGTTCAGATTTGTTTTATTTTCCCCTCCTCTGGGAGGTGACTTTGTCAACTCTTGAGTGCATTTTTAGTCCCCTTAATGATATTTAGCCAATCGAGTGGTGTGGTGGCCTAGAGGTGAAGACACTCACCTCCCACTTGGAAGGTTGAGAGTTCAATCCTAGGGAGCAACAGATGCTTCTCTATCAATGCACAAATTGAAAATATCTGCTGTGAACCCTGCGTAGGCATCAGGAAGGGCATCCAGCCAGTAAACGCTCAGCTCCACTCAGTCACCCTGACCCCACCCTGAAAGAAGGGATTACAGGTTCATAAAAAGAAAAGAAATGATATTTATCAAGTCAACGTAAGTATTTCTTACTCATGGGACATTGTCTCTCTAAAAACCTTCAGGGAGATGTTTTTAATACCATTTGTTTGTTTCAAATAAACATCTTCCTAATAAGCAAGTTGAAGCAAAGGACCTTCTTCTCGGGCGGGAGGGGGCGACCACTATTCAAATGTTCCAGCAAAGCGAGGAGATCAATAAAGAATAATATATGTAATTCTGGGTTCAACTCAGGGGTGGGTTCTAACTTACCTTGCTGCTGGTTCGCTTCCTCCCGCGCCGCGTGGCCCCACCTCATGGGCGGTGTTGAAAAATAAGAAAAAAATCCCCCCCCCAAAAAAAGCCAAAAACAATAGCAATAGCACTTAGACTTATATACCGCTTTACAGTGCTTTACAGCACTCTCTAAGCGGTTCACAGAGTCAGCATATTGCCCCCAACAATCTGGGTCCTCATTTTACCCACCTCGGAAGGATGGAAGGCTGAGTCAACCTTGAGCCGGTGAGATTTGAACCGCTGAACTGCTGAACAGTCAGCTGAAGTAGCCTGCAGTACTGCACTCTAACCACTGCGCCACCTCGGCTCTGTAAACAAGATGGCAATGCATACGCAGTGCTGGAAACTCGGCTTCTGCGCATGCGCAGAAAAAAAACCCGGAAAAATATTCAAAAAAATAATAATCAAAAAAATTTTTTTAAAAAAAAAATGGCTGCGCCTACGGACCGGCACCGACCGAACCGGATACGTGATGTCACTGTGACATCACCAGCGGGTCACTACCAGTTCGGCCGATCTGGTCCGAACCGGGAGAAACCCACCTCTGGTTCAACTGCTTGGTACGGTCTGAGGCTGCTTGCTTGCAGATGTTTCATTACCCGACTAGGTGACATCATCAGCGCTACTAGGTGTGCAGATTTCCCCTTGTTTGTATACAATAGCTTGCCCTGTCACTAAGGAGAAACTAAGGAGAATCAGACTAGAAATTGCCAAACTGCCACAGATCTGAGGTGTACAGGCTTAATGATACAGAATGAGGCAAAGGAAGTGATTCCTTTGAAAATGAAAAATAATTATTCTGAATTTTTAAAAAACATATACATAATCTTATGAACTGATTTTCTAAAATAACAAATGGCTAATTACTAGGCTTCTCTTATTCACTGTGATGATCACAGTCCAGATCAGGCCATTGTTCTGTTACAATTGTTCTCCTACAATATAAAAAATAAATGTAGAAAGCAGCCCAGTGCAGCATACTTTTTACATATCCTCTATTTGCTTGATCATCAAAATGCCATTCCAAGTTGACCAAAATAGTATGAACGGGGGGGGGGGGGAATGCCACACATTTATTCTATCCCAATCTGCATAGTGGTCTTTCAAATAGAAATACATTAAACAACAACAGAACTCCTAATCCTCAACAACGCAGTACAAAATTCTGTTTCTTGTTCTGCTAATGAAAAGTTGCTTAAAGGGAAGAGACATACCTTCTCTTCTTTGAGGCTAGATTTTCTGCATTGGGACATTATTTTCTTCATCTAAAAACTTGGAGATGTTGGAAATCTAATTGTACAGGAAAATGCCATTGCTGTCACTCAAGTGCAGTCATCAAGCAGTGAATAATACAATCATTCATCCTAGACCTTTAAGTCAAATTTTTTTTTAAAAAAAATGCTTGTATGACAAACTAACCAAATTGCACAACCACCCTGAGAATTGATATACAAAAGAAACAAAAAGGGGGAAATGTCAAGAAAAGAGAACTATAATGTTCGTCACATGGAAGGTGACTTGTAATATAAACATTGAAAGAAACATTATAAAACCTTTTAATGATTTTCGGCTTAAGTTCGAGCTATATTGCTCTGTCAGCTCTACACGTGCTTTCATCCATCTACGGTACTTGTTTGAAGAATTACCACAAGCGTTTTGCTCCTGGAGTAGATGATCTGTCTGTGGTTTGCTTTAAGTTCATATCTCTTTCTAAATTGCTTTTCAAAAGTTTTAATTCTGCCTTAGGGAGAAAGCCATCTGGGTGATTTTGGCCACTCACTGTCTCTGAGCTCTAGAAAGAAGGCAATAGAATAGAATAGAATAGAATAGAATAGAATAGAATAGAATAGAATAGAATAGAATAGAATAGAATAGAATAGAATAGAATAGAATAGAATAGAATAGAATAGAATAGAATAGAATCTCCTTGATTAGTTTCCAGCCATTGCTTCTTGTTCCACCCTTTGGAGATATTGGAGTTCCAATATCTCAGGGTTTGCCACAAAGAAGAGTGAGACAAGCTATTCTCCAAAGGGTGGAACAAGAAGCAATGGCTGGAAACTAATCAAGGAGAGAAGCAACTTAGAACTAAGGAGACATTTCCTGACAGTTAGAACTTCTATCATGTCACTCCTAGTCCTTCTTTTCATTAAACTAGACATACCCAGTTCCAGCAACCGTTCTTCATATGTTTTAGCCTCCAGTTCCCTAATCATTGTTGGCAAACGATTTCTGAAAATGTTGTTGAGGAAACTGCAGGAAATTACCTGGACTCAACATTGAAGTAAAAACACCATAAACTATATTACAATTTTCCATATACATAATAGTTGTCCATATTGGATATATTAATAATTATAATTTGATAACACATTTTGGAATAATTCTAACTACTCAGATTAGGGAGATAAGATTATGTCTTATTTCTCCAGTTTCTACTCTAAGCTTTTTTTTTTTCCTGGAGAGACTCTAAATAGTTTAATTTCATTTTTTAGGAAAGCTCAAAAAAGAATATTGTGTATTCCACTTGTCTTCCAGAACTAAACAGGCTAGATTGAGTAGTCAAGCAAACCGTTTCTTCATTCTTGTCAAGAAATTATATGGATGTATCATGTATCTGGAGTTAAACTCAATGTAAGGAAGATGTTATTTTGTTTTGTTTAATCAATTTCATAACTTATTAAATGAGAGCTGTGGTGGCACAGTGGTTAGAATGCAGTATCGCAGGCTAATTCTGCCCACAGCCAGGAGTTTGACCCTGACCGGCTCAAGGTTGATACAGCTTTCCATCCTTCTGAGGTAAGTAAAATGAGGACCCAGGTTGTTGGGGAAAATATGCTGACTCTGTAAACTGCTTGGAAAGTGCTATAAAGCAATGGTCACCAACTGGTGGTCTGTGGACCACTGGTAATCCACAAGAAAATTTTGGTGGTCCGCAGAAAAATTATTTGCATTTTTTATATTACACTAAATCAGGCAATATAAAATCCTCAAACTACAGCCCCTTGGCTGGATATATGCAATGAACGTTTGTGTTGCTGCAGAGAGTCTCCCCCTTCGGGGTCTTTTTGTGCGGGTCGGAGGGGGGCAGAAATTCTGACTTGGGGTCTGCTTCAGCCTCCTGGTGCGGGGCTTTGGGCGAAGGCTGGAGGGAAGTGCTGCTGGTGGCGAAGAGCTGGAGGGCCTTGTTCCAGTGGGACTGCATCATGGCCTGGAACTGGCTGACCATCTCAGCCCGCTGAGCCTCCAGGCGCCAGTACCTGGCCTTGCACTCCCGCAGGTCTTCTCCCTGCTTGGAAAGCCTATGCTGGTAGTCCTCAGTGAGGTGCTTCGGCTGAGCCTCCTTCGCGGGCAGATCCAATTTGAACTGAGCTGCTTGTTTTGCCAACTCTTTCTTGTGGTTGCTGCTTAGCTCCAACAATTGCTTCCTATTGGGGCCCTAAGGAACGTGGATGGGCAGGCGAGGAGTGGCTGGGAGGGGAGGGGCGAGTAGAGGCTGGCGAGGCACCCCTTAACATGAGTGACATCGAGTTGGCCATGCCCACCCAGTCACATGACCACCTAGCCACACCCAGCCAGTCAGTCATTAGGCAGATCATATTAGTGGTCCGTGGGATTTAAAATTATGAATTTAGTGGTTCCTGAGGTCCGTAAGGTTGGTGACCCCTGCTATAAAGCACTGTGAAGCAGTATATAAATCTAAGTGCTATTGCTATGGCTGTAATCATTTTTTTTCAGACTTTAATCCAAGAAATTTTAATATGTACCTGATGAATAATCCTATTTTAAACTGGAGGACTGTCTTGATTTTTGCTTACTGAGAACAACCTCCTTTGTGACCAAGCATGGCATGAAGTAGATAGGAATAATTTAATTTCAAACTGTTAACCTTATACTGGATAGAAAGTTGGCCCTAATTCCCATGGTTAATCTTTAGGGACATGGGTTTTAATCTAACAGAGCATAGGAAGCAGCAAAAGTGGCCTTCTGTTTGAAAGCAAAGACAAAAATAAAATAAAAATAATAATGAGGCAACTTTAGTAACGTATTTGCATATATATTTTTCAATGTGCAGTAATGTTAAATTATAAAGTTCAAATGTAAATAATGACATTCATTATTTCATTAAAACATTTCCATGTATTTCACCCTATCCTTTACAGTCTTTTTCTCTTTCTGCATGAAGAAATTAATTCATTAATTTTAAATTTGATGCTCCCAAAGAGCTCTGAGTGGCTCACAGAACACTGGACAATATAAAGAGAAAATAGTAAGAATCAACAAAGAACACAATCAAATGAGGGCAGGAGGGGAAAAAAAGAACAGACACTCCAGGGGTGAAATGCTACCGGTTCGGCCCGGTCCAGGTGTACCAGTAGCGGCGGCCGCCAGTGGTTTGGAGAACCGGTAGCGGCGGCAGTGTGAGGCTCCGCCCATCCGCCCAGACGTCACCATTTTCAAGTTTGTAACCCTCTGCGCATGCGCAGAAGGTGAAAAAGCATGCACTTCCGAACCGGTAGGGAAGGTAAGTAGATTTCACCGCTGGGACACTCCTAAGACTTAACATCCAGTGGATAAGGTTTAGCTACCTTAACCCAAAGTCTGGGGGAACAGGTAGGTCTTTATAGCCAGGTGCTAGGAAAGTCAACTGCATAGGTCAAGTGACATGATGGGGTCTCCTAGTAAGCTGTTTGTTCTGATCTGCTTTTATATTGTTTGGCATGCATCTTCCTGGTACCAGCTGGTGACCATATTCTTCCATTCCTACGTAATAATAAATTTGTTCCATTTGCACTTTCCACGTGCTTAGTCTCCCATGGCCCACTCTGTCATTTATTTGTCATTGGACCACACTTACCCTGGGTTCAAGTACAGGTTAGCAGCTTATAATTTTCTGATAGGCTTTTATAAAAGTCAGAATCCTAAAAAAAAAATGATTTTCATTTCTTCTCAACTTATTTGAGTCATTATCATCAATAAAAGGAGAAGAGTTAGGGGACATATTTTTTCCACTCCAACATTCTTTTTAATTTTAACAATTTGGGATGCAAGATCAAACTCTCTCTCTCATGGGATTACTGTACAGAAAAAGAAAGCATGCAGTACAAATACGTAACATGGATTGGTCTGCTCATTTTTTGGTTGTTCATAAGTAGTAGAGGCAGAAAACTACATTTCCTACAGGTTTTTCCCATCATCCCAATGCCATTTTTGAGTGGTGTGGTGGCCTAGAGATGGAGCACTCGCCTCACAATCAGGAGGCTGTGAGTTCGATCCTAGGTAGAGGCAGATATTTCTCTCTCTGGGCACAATGAGAATATATCTGCTGAACAAAACTCCACATTGGTGACAGGAAGGGCATCCGGCCATTAAACTTTCTGCTAGCTCCATTCAGTTGCCCAGACGCCACCCCGCAAGGGATTATGGGGTGGTTAAAAGAAGAAGATCCCAATGCCATTTTATTGATATTATATCAGTTCCCTTAATAAGGAAACTCAAGTTTCTCAAATATTCAGATAATCAGATTCAGAATGAAACAGACAAAGCTGATATGTTTCAAATTCAGAATGCTAAGGTTTCTTCCTTCATAAGAAGGGAGACTATAAAGGCAGGTAGAATTATTCTTAGAGTGATGAGAATCATTGATTAAAAACTTTGATTAAAGGTGATTCAACTGAATCACCCCTTCATAACAAATCTTCAAACCAAATAATCCCCATGATTTGTTGTACATTTTGAAGATTCAAATTGGGCTTTGAATGATTTAAAATATCCCAAATTATTAATAATCAGAATAGTATTTATTTATGAAAATGGATACCCACATATTTTCAGTAGGGGTGCTTTTCCAAAACAGTCCTTATGAAAATAGATTTTTCTGACAGAACAACCCCCTAGAGGAAATTAAAATCAATCAATCAATCTTTTCAATTATTGGATCTGAAGGGTAAAATATGGTTCAAAGTCACCCTTAAATCCCTCCATCACTTGGGACTGTGTTACCTGAGGGACAATCTTCTTCCAGTCATTTCTTCCTGTCTAATTTGGTCCAGCAGGATAGGCATGCTACAGGTTCCATCAGAGAAGTAACGTCAGTTGGGATGGACTAGGAGACAAGCTTTTTTTCCCATAGTCCCTCCCTGCTGAAATATTCTCCCTTCAATAAGGGAGGATGAGCCCAACCATGTTGGTCTTTCATAAGGCCTTGAAGACCTGATTTTGTGTCCAAGCCTGGGCCCCCAAAAGTTTGAAGGGCCCTATTTTCTGGATATATTGACATCTCTGATTTTTTTTCCTTGACTACCATATATATTTATTTTGTAATATATTGTAACTATTGTTTATTGTTTTATTATTGTTCACCACCCAGAGTCCTTTGTTTGAGTTGGACAGCTATAGAAATTGAATAAATAAATAAAATGTAAACACATACTGTATAACACTTACTGCAGATGCCTTAAACAAAATTGGTCTTTGCCCAAGGTTACTTGGGAACTGCAAAAAGCATTCATAGAAAAAAGTATTCATGACATGACAGCAGTGGTGCAATATCTAAGGGGCTGCCACAAAGAAGAGGGA
>QLTV01002421.1:669745-680291 GCA_003457575.1 Thermophis baileyi | reverse complement strand
TATATATATATATATATATATGAATTGGAGCCTGGGAAAGGAAGTGTATTTATTAGCATGACTCCCATCTTTAAAATAAAAAATAATACAATCTACACTTGGAAAAGAAATGCAGCAAAACATAATACCATTAGGTTTATTTCCTATTAACCCTAATTAGATCCTCCACAGCTATTACGTTCAATTGCTCTCACATTATTTCATTGAAAAGTATCCATTGATTCATCTATTAAGATGGGCTATGAAATTTTAGCTGCTAGCTGTTTACAAGACTGTTACTAGCAAATTTATCAGATAGAAAAGAAAATAATAATTATGGAATATAAATCTTATTTTTAGTGTATGTATTTATGCTTCTTTATATATTTTGGAAGGAAATTCAAAATTGCATTTTAATGTTTCCTTAAAATGAGGTTCCTGTGTGTGTGTGTGTATTTGTGTGTGTAATATAATATTTAATTATATTTGCCCTACATTTCCCAGTTAAAACGTATGTGTTGTGCATTGGATGTTAGTGTAAATGTGGTTAGTATGTGAATGATATAAATTAGTGAATGCAAAAATAAAAATTGCAGAATGATATCCAAGGGAAATTTATACCCAGAAAATGACATACTCAAAAGAAAAGAGCAATAACAAGAAGATATAATGGACATTATCATTGGTCTTTAAAAAAACAATGACATTTCAACAACAAAGGCATTTTAACAGATTACCAACATTCTGCAGGATGAACTGATCTTGCAGAATATTAATATAACATTTTCCATTAGGTTGCATAGTGAGGATTTTTGGTCTATGGATTATACTCATTACTTTTTCTGAATGCCAAAGCTTATGCATAATGCCTTAATTCTTCTCTTAACTGTAAACCTGACTCTGATACAGTTGAGATGAAGCAGAATGAATGCCTTTTTAAATGAGAGAAGTTTATTTTCGATAGGCAACATCAGTTGCCTATCGAAAATCAGTTGCCACCACAACAGATACGACAGGCTGATCCAAAAGGCATTATATAAGCCAATTTTCCTATCTTCATAACTCTGAAATCTATTCAACCATTCACTTAAAAAAAAAGGCCAATTCACATAATTTTGTGTGCATTTTTGTAATTCTGTGTATTTTTGCCATTTGTTATTTGTATTTTGCTTTGTGACTGTTATTTTATTTTTATTTATTAATTAAATTTGTTTGCTGCCCACCTTGCCAGGAAGCAACTCTCATTAAAGTTACTTGCTGGCTGAATGTGATCCTTATATTTGAAAAGTCCTTACAGGAATGAGAATAATACGGATTTAGACTGTTGTTCTAAAGCTGGGATGTCAAACTCAAGGCCCAGGGGTCAGATTCAGCCTGAGGGGCGCTTAGATCTGGCCCGTGGGGCAGCCCTGGAAACAGCAAAGGACCAGACCATGGTGCTTCTGCCAATGAAAATGGAGGCCATTGCAGCTGAAAATGGGAGGGCTGCTTGCGGCCCTCCCAGGCTCCATTATTGCTGGCAGAAGGATGCAAGAGGCCGTCACAGCCGGAAACGGAGCTTGGGAGCCCGTTTTCATTGGCAGAGTGCTTGGGCCACCAAATGCGCCCCCGACCCAAGTGACGCCGAGCTGGCCATGCCCACTCTTGCCATGCCCACCCCAGCCCCCTGAGGTCAAACACAACCCTGATGTGGCCCTCAATGAAATTGAGTTTGACACCCCTGTTCTAAAGCACATAAACTAAGATTTTAATAATATTAAATTAGTAATTTTTTATGAAAACTTTCAGAAGTTTTGGAGTGACATCTTCAATCCAGCCTTCTTGAGTGTAGGAATCATATGTGGATTTTTATTTAAAAATGAGGCATATTAGGATAAGTTGAAATGGCCACAGATGGCTTAGCATAATAGCAAAACAAACTGTGAAGCTTTCCAGATGACCAATGCAGTTGTTCTCCCAACCTTTATAAGGAAAGGTTAAATATAATCAAATTACTTTAGAGATTTTTTTTCATGTTTATATCTTTACTTTCCCAATATTTGACCATGTGTTTGTCTTTATGCCTCCAATTCATCAATGTATGGCCAATTCATCACTGTAAACGGTTATAGCCTCCTTTGCATCTCCTTATAATATATGGGTATATTCATTCCTTGAACTTGCAAAAATCTACCCTCCCCACCAAGTGGGACTGAGAGAGAGACTGCTAGCAGTTTATTTCCTCTCCCTCAATTCATATATTTCTCTGCCATGTGCCAATGCTTCTACAGTATGTAGCTAAATGGGCACAATACATCTAAATGTCTGAACACTGTCTCATGGAAACAGAATCAAACACCATTGGGGATGTTACTATCTAGCAATCAACAAAAACATTGATAGAAGAGAATATTTGTAGCTCAGGGTTGAAATGAGGGGTCCTTGATGCTCTTTGACAGGGCTGTCAAACTCGCGGCCTGATGCGTCACACACTGGCCAGGCCCACATCCAGTTTAGCGAAGGAGGAAAAAGTCCCGATACGTCACGTGATGCCGCCGTGATGACGTGAGTTTGACACTCCTGCTCTATAAGCTTGGTTGTTTTCTTGCAGACATTTCTTTACCCAAACTAACATCATCAGTGGTACTGGTAGTAGGCAGTGGGATTTGCTCTCAGTTTATGTTCTAGTGCAGTGATGGCGAACCTTTTCGGCATCGAGTGCCCAAACCGGAACGCGTGTGCACCGGGGCTCCAGAAACCCAAAGACCAGCTGGCCAGTGCGCATGCGCATGCTGGTCGCCTGGTCTTCTGGTTTCTGGTGCATGCATGCATATCGGCCAGCTGGTCTTCACTCTCTAATAAACTTGAAGAGCAGCTGGCCGGTACGCATGCATGCGCCGGCCACCTGTTCTTCTGGTTTCCAGCATGTGCATGCACACCAGCCAGCTTGTCTTCGTGTTTCCGGCACGCACATGCACACCGGCCAGCTGGTCTTCTGGTTTCTGGGATCAGCTGGCCGGCGTGCATACGCACGCCGGAAACCAGAAGAGCAGCTGGCGACAGCGTGCATGCCCACAGAGAGGGCTCTGTGTGCCACCTCTGGCACACGTGCCATAGGTTCGCCATCACGGTTCTAGTGGCTTGCCCTCTCCGTGTTGGTGAGAGTGGTCTTGGTGGGTCTTTGATTGGGCTGTTTACTGTTAGTATGTTTGCCAATTTCTTATGGGGGTATTGTTTACTTCTTCATTGTTGATCTGATGTTAATCTATGCTAATCTGGGTTGGTTGCTGGTGAGGAGATGTTTTGGTCTTTTTGTTCCCCCTTTTGCTTGTTCATTGTCTCTTTGCCTGGATGTTGTTTACGTCTATGTGCCTATTGATGTCTGACTTGTAAGAAAGCCAAGCTTCCAAGAACTTTCTAGTGTCTTTGGACTTGGCTTGGTATTGGATGGTCACAGTTTCCCAGCTGAAACTATGGTTAAGTCTGCAGGATCTAATCAGGGTCAGTCACCAGGACCAGAGGGTTAGTGTTCTGAGCTTTCAGACTCATGCTGGAGCCCATCCTCAGGGAACTTCTCTCTCTACCAGAATAGGTGCTTTGGTCTATTCTATGCATAGTATTTATGTAGCTCCTGGTTGTGTATGGCTTTTTATTTGTGGGTTGTTGTTGGCCTCATTTGTGGGGTTGGGGTGTTGATGGCCTCATGGTTAAGTCTGCCCATGTGTTGTGAAATTAAAAAGTCTTCATCATTTCTTCTGGCTGCTAGTTTATATACTGTATTTTTCAGAGTATAAGATGCACTTTCCCCTACCCTAAAAGAGGGTGAAAATTTGGGTGCGTCTTATATACCGAATGTAGCCCCGCCCAGCTTCTCAAACGGAGGTTTCATAGGTTTTTTTTTTTTTCTTTTGTTAATTCTGTTGTTATGGTGTGGGGGGGGATTGGAAGAAGTTCTGGCTGCTAGTTTATATACTGTATTTTTCAGAGTATAAGATGCACTTTCCCCTACCCTAAAAGAGGGTGAAAATTTGGGTGCGTCTTATACACCGAATGTAGCCAAAAACGTGAGGCACGGAGACGGTGATGGTCTGTGGCAAACCCTGCAGTCTGGAACAGCTGATTGGGGGTATTCCAGGAGGCCAATCCACCCGCCAATCAGCTGCTCCTGTTGAATCAGGCTGCAATAACGTACTGAAGATGACCAGGCTGTTTGCTGCAAGGACACTAGCCAGATGAATACCGATGGATGCTGGTAGGCAGAGGCAGAATTTTTTTCCCCTTATTTTCCTCCCCAAAAACTAAGGTGTGTCTTATACTCCGAAGCATCTTATACTCTGAAAAATACGGGTATATATATATAAAAAAAACCCCACTCACATGGTCTATATGGAAACAATTCGCCCATTATTTTACTTCCAGAAGGAGATTGTATAATTCAGTGGATAGAAATATAGTTCTGCAACTTTTAAATAAAGGTAGATTGACATTAAAGTTATTTTTCAGTGATCAGAGTAATACTGATAAAACCACCTGTTTTGTTCAATTTCTATTGTTAGCTATCTGTCCTACTTTTTTCTTCCACTGAGGATAATGCTGGAGATATGAATAACATGCAGAGAAATAAAAGGAAATCTCTTGAACAAAAGCTGGGGGAAGTATTCCGAGATAGTAAACAAGCCATCGGAAACAATGTCTTTATTAAAGAAGCTTAGGAAAAGTATTAAAGGCAATCATCATATCATTAAAAAGGCACAGTTTATTTTGGCTGCCAAGATGGATAAAGTCAGAATGATTTGATTATGCTTAATTAAGTTATAGTTCGTGTTTGCTTTCAGTTATTTACATATTCAGGTCTTAATCTTCAAAGCTGAATGAGACAGCAAGTTCCTACTAACTTTAGAAGATCCCTTTCCATCTGCTGCCTTGCTTTCTTGGTGTTTTTTCTGCCTACATTTAACTCAAAAGCTTCCTTGGACAAGTAGCTGGGTTTTTCTGTTTCTGTAACTACATATTTATGCAATTTAATTATTTCAATGACCCAGTAGTCAAAGCTCTCTGGGCGGTATACAATGAAACACATTAAAAACACAATCTGAATAAAGACACATAGGATTAAAGGATTAAATCAAAACAACAACACTAATAAACTAGGCAGCAGCACTACATATACAAATCTAAGAATTAAAAGACAATTAGAAGACAATTTAAAAGTGTGGGGAAATAAGAAGGGCTTAACTTAGCATTGAAGTTATGCTAATAAGGGTGGCAGTCAATCTTCTCTAGGGAAGGAATTCCATAAATGGGGCCCCACCACATAAAAAGGGCCAACTGGGGCGGAGGGGCTTGTAAATGATCTTAAGCTTTAGGTAGATGTGCAGTCCTCAACTTACCACAGCTTCTTATCAACTGTTCAAAGTTATGACACACTTTCCTGTGTACTTATGACCCAGTTCCGAAGTTTCAACAATGGCCACACCTACCCAGTCATGTGACATGGAAACCAGCCCACACCAGCCTTTCGCAGCATCCCAAGATTACATGACTGTGTTTTACAAATTGTTTTGCCAAAAACTGGCAATATTCTTCCAGTTTTTGGCAACATCAGCCCACAGCGAATCACTGGTTCACCTAACGACTGCCACAAAAAAGACTTTAAAAATGGGCCAGTCATGTGAGTTACCTGTTTTACAACTGTCATGACCTACATCCATAATGGGCAGGCATCATTACACTTATAAGTCAAGAACAACCTGTGCATGGGACAAGGTGACATGGTACAGTGGCCACTGTAACAATGCATGGATTGCTGACTCTATCTCTGTACTTAAGCAGAAACACATATCACTGTTGTGTGGGAGAGTACTAGATTTGCCTGTAGTCACCAGAATAGGTAATGCACCAGTGTGAGCCAGAATAAAAGTTGCCTGTGTGAGATATTCAGAATTTATAGAAATAGCTAGGCACTGATCAGGCAGCACCTGTAATTTCACCATAATAGTTATGGATGATTTTGGTTCATTTTATAAATCTAAATCCTCTGAGTTTGATTAATGCTCTGTTTGGATCAAGAGATGGTGCTGCCTGGTATACCTCAATATGCTAAACCAGTTTGCTTCCTAGGGATGAGAGAAACTTATGCAGTACAGTGAGGTGAACCAGAGACTCACCCCAAAGGATTTATTTCAATTCATACTAAGATGACAAAGTCTCAATCAGTCACAAGAGAAATGTAGCCAAGCTCTAACTGAACAGGGGCACTTGAAGTTGAGCATGTTGATTGTAGCTTTCAGAAGCACATCTACTGAAAGGTTTGTAAATTTATGATTTCAATATTTTGATGTAGCAGCAGAACTATCATTTTGAGAAGGTGAAGATCAATGGATGTGGTGCAGAGGTGGGTTTCAGCAGGTTCTGACCAGTTCTGGAAAACTGGTAGCGGAAATTTTGAGTAGTTCGGAGAACCGGTAAATGCCACCTCTGACTGGCCCCGCCCCCATCTATTCTCTGCCTCCCAAGTCCCAGCTGATTGGGAGGAAATGGGGATTTTGCAGTAACCTTCCCCTGGAGTGGGGAGGGAATGGAGATTTTACAGTATCCTTCCCCTGCCACGCCCACCAAGCCACGCCCACCAAGCCACGCCCACCAAGCCACGCCCACAGAACCAGTAGTAAAAAAAATTTGAATCCCACCACTGATGTGGTGGCTAATTTCTTCCATACTCTCTTAAAGGAATCATCTTGAAGGCTACCCTTAAATCAATGTAAGTAGCATACAGAGTATTTTTGTTAGGGCTATAGTATTTTTCATCTAATTGACATTGTCATTCATTACTTTGGAATGAAGTCACATAACTTCAGTGATTTGAAAACAGGTGCAATGAAGGCAGAATAGAAGACAGCAAATTCATCCTAAGACAATATTTCATGAAATTCGAAAATATTGAATAATTCTTCAGCACAACAATGAGAAAGGCCTAGAAATGCTTATCTATAATGGAAGAATTTTCCCTGTGGAGTTAACCAACTATTGAGATAGAATATGAGATATGCAAATAGAATATCTAAACTAAAAGAAAAAAGGAATATGATTCTTTGGATTGTGTGTTGAATTCAGATAATTGTTTCAAAAGATAAAGAAATAATATGCATTCAGTGACAGTTTTGGGATCCCCTGTTTAAAATACATGAATACTTGTTTGAACAACCTAATGTGGTATTTTTAAAAAATAAATGACATTGCAAGATATCAAAATCTTAGAGACAGGGATAAAAAAAACGAAGCACAATATCTCTATTTTGGGGCAGCAAGGTGGCTCATCCTCATACTTGATACTCATCAATGTGTTTTTCAATCATAAAAAAATATGAATTGTTTAATGATGGTCACCTTTCTAGTTTATGTGTCTATAGTTCTATTTTGATTAAAATTTAAGAATCAAGATCACTCATCTGAAAAAAAGATGATCATATGCATTTCCAGGTCTAGAAGAATATACAAAATATTGGGCAATCAATAGTTTATTGCAATTCCTATATTATATATGGATTAAAACTGACAATATATACTTTCCCAACTGCCATTTCTGAGCCAATACTCAGGTTTCAAAGGCATTTTGTGTCTATTGTAAACTACAATTTTGTTTCCTTATCTCTCTGCCAGTAATCCCATAAGGCTCAGTGGTTAAGACACTGGTCTTATCAGCTGGAAAGCAGGCAGCCCAGGTTCAAACCCAAATGCCACATAACGAGGTGAACTCCCCACCTTGCCCCAGCTCCTGCCAACCTAGCAGTTTGAAAGCGTGCAAATGTGAGTAGATAAATAGGTATCACTCCATGGTAACAGCACTCCATGACATCATGGCTCAAGGCTCAAAGGCCTTGAAACAGAGATGAGCACTGCCCCGTATAGTCAGCTAGAACTAGTGGAGTAAAAATCTGCAGGGAATTTTTTTACCTCCTACCAACTTCACCCATTATCATTATTCTCCTTAGGAAAAGCAACAACTTTAAATCCCAGTGCGGATAATTATTGTGATTATCTGTGTGAGGCTTACAATCAGTTATAAACATTTTTTTTTGGTTTGCTTATTTAAACGCCAGTCTCTAGTAAGGAACAGCTGCTTAAAAACCAGAGTTTACTGAAACTTGCTTAACAGCATTACAAATGTTTCCAATCTTCTCATCTATTGTAGATGAGCAGAATTTATCTGCAACATAGGGCTAAGAAGTTTACACATTAGATAAAGAAAGTAAGAGGGCTGAACATTACTAAGATAAATTGTGTATATCCTACACAATGTTTTAAAATTTCACAAGCATTCAGTTGAACTCTAAATGTACAAACCGAAACCTAACGCCATTTCTGAATTAGACTATGCCCCATTGTTAACCCTGAATTTGTATGGAGTTTACAGAGACTGAACAGACAAAACAACAACACCACCTATCTAAAAGATTGTGACATAAATGAACAAAGGGAGCTTCCAGAAAGAAGTAAGAGAATAAACTACAGCAAACAGATTTATCATTCTGAACGCCCCCCCCCAAAGAAATGTCCATTTCAATCTTCAATCAATTTTTTTTAAAAAAAATATTGGTCATAGACCATTACAATCACAATTAAATTCAGGTACAATTGCATCCATTTCAATAATAACACTGGCATTTCAATTTTGATTTTGTCAATATTTCAACTTCCCTTTTTTCTTATATATGCAGTACTATTTATCCCATCCTCATACTTGATACTCATCAATGTGTTTTTCAATCATAAAAAAATATGAATTGTTTAATGATGGTCACCTTTCTAGTTTATGTGTCTATAGTTCCATTTTGATTAAAATTTAAGAATCAAGATCACTCATCTGAAAAAAAAGGTGATTATATGCATTTCCAGATCTAGAAGAATACACAAAATATTGGGCAATCAATAGTTTATTGCAATTCCTATATTATATATGGATTAAAACTGACAATATATACCTCCCCAAACTGCCTTTTCTGAGCCAATATAAGGTTTCAAAGGCATTTTTGTGTCTATTGTTAACTACAGTTTTGTTTCCTTATCTCTCTTCCAGTAATCCCATAAGGCATGGATGACAACATGACTTAGATAGCCAAAGGGACAGAGTGGACTCTCCGACTAAAATATATTATTTTCTTCCACTATTAATGCTTCTTAAAACCTTCACTAATACCATTAAGTGAATAATAAATGTGACTGAGTATTACTGTAGAGTCAGCCTTCTGCATAGTATGGAAAAATAATTATAAAATGTTTTATTTTCAGGTATTTCACTGCTCTGAATATGGTTTTTTCAACATCAGGTTGAACATAAGTTTTTTTTCAACATCATTGTAGGGTAACCCTACAAAGTCCTTTCTGACCTCCCAGTTATATTTGGAAAATTTCCCCAACCAAGATAAACTTGAATATAACATATCATGAAAATGTTAAACAAATAAATGTAAATAAAAGGTGGGGTTATTAAGACTTATTCTTTGTTTCTTATTAAGTTTTCATCATACTGAAAAATCTTGGAATTGTTTGAAAATTGATGAAATGCTATGGATTATCTCCTTAGCTTAATCCACCTGATTGAAGTAGGAAATAAAAAGCTAGACTACAGAAAAGTGGAGCTTATCAACTCTCCAGGTAATTGGTCTATTATCAAACTGCATTTACAGGAAAGTTCTCCTTTGTATAATACAAGTCTTGAATTCATACAGGGATTGTCTGAGGCTACAGATTACAACTCCAAGGTTTTGTCATCCAAAAGGAGACTTACCAATTATAGCTTTCCCCCCATTCAAAATTCTTTTAATTTAATTTTAATTATATATAATAATTGTTTTTTATATGTTTATTGTAGCCATGTTCCATTTTTCAGGATGGGTGGCCATATAAATTAGATAGATAGCTGATAAATGATAGACAGATAGACAAGATAGATAAGATGATAGATAGATAGTCCCACTAGAGGCAAGAATACTTTAGACCATTGCTACACAACACTAAAAGATGCTTATCGGTCTTTACCATGAGCAGCTGTGGGACACTGATCATTGGATGATTCACCTTGTATCTGCTTACAGGCAAAGACTTAAAACCACAAAACCAACAATTAAATCAGTGAAGACTTGGACTGAGGAGGCAAAGCTAAAGCTACAGGCTTGCTTTGACTGCACTGATTGGAATATTTTTGAAGATACCTCTGAAGACCTGGATGAACTCACAGATATTGTAACATCATATGTCAGCTTCTGTGAAGACCTATGTGTACCGACCAGGATCTTGCGAATATATAGTAACAACAAACCTTGGTTCACAGCTAAACTTAAGCAGCTACATCATTCCAAAGAGGAAGCCAACAGAAAAGGTGATAGAATGCTGTACAATCAGACAAGAAATGTATTAACAAGGGAGATCAGAGCAGCAAAAAGAAGCTACTCTGAAAAGCTAAGGAATCAGTTCTCAACAAATGAACCAGCAAACATGTGGAAAACTCTTAAAAATATCACTGGTTATAACAAACCACCTTCCCAGGCTGAGGGAAAGCAGCAACTGGCGGATGAACAGAAAACTAAGT
>QLTV01002421.1:656241-668116 GCA_003457575.1 Thermophis baileyi | reverse complement strand
CAATGATAAATCCGCATACAGACGGGAGTTTTAACAACTAGCCTTGTGGTGCGACCGGAAAAACCTGGAACTGAACACACTCAAAACCGTAGAAATGGTGGTAGACTTTAGGAGAAACCCTCCCATACTACCTCTTACAATACTAGACAACACAGTATCAACAGTAGAGAACTTCAAATTTCTAGGTTCTACCATCTCAAGATCTATAATGGACACCTAATATCAAAAACGTCATCAAAAAAGCACAGCAAAGAATGTTCTTTCTGCACCAACTCAGAAAGCTCAAACTGCCTAAGGAGATGCTGATACAGTTCTACAGAGGAATTATTGAGTCTGTCATCTGCACCTCTATAACTGTTGTGGTCTGCCAGAGGCCTGCAGACCTGGCAGCAGAGTCGTACAGTGAGGAGACTGGGGAGGAACCTGGGCCAGGCCTGGAGTCTGGAGAAGACTCGGTGCCAGAGGAAGGGATCCAGCCAGGGCTATTGGGGAAGTCTGTCCCGCCTTCAGAACCTCCAGAAACTGACATGAGCGAGGCAGAGGAAGAGGAGGAGCCTGTTCTCAATGTGCATAGGTGCAGAGCTGCCAGAAGGCAAGAACAGTTTCAGGGAAGAAGGACTACTCAGGAGTAAGGCCTGGGGATAATTGGCTCCTCCCATAGGCTATATAAGTGGTGAACACAAAAGAGTAAGTTGCAGGAAGCAACTTAATTCATCTCTCGTCTTGTCATTGCAACTTGGATCCAGTTTTGTTGTTCCTGTTTGAACTTGTCAAGCTTTCCTACAAATTGATTCTTGGCAGTTTGCCAAAGAGGAGCAAGGTTCGTGTATGTGTTATCTGCTTCTCCCTGGAAGACTCTCGTCAGACTTGTCTTACTTCGTTTGAACTTCTGCCGACTGCTAATGAAAATAATTAGCAGACGTTACAAATAAAAGACTTGCTTTACTTAGTTTGGACTTCTGACGACTGCTAATGAAAAATAATTAGCAGCCGTTACAAATAAAAGAGGTTTGTGAGACGCCGTTTGTGCCGTGTTCCATAATCAGGAAGCCTAGGTCAGAACAGTGACTTGGCTGGAGTTTTGTATTACTTTTCCTTACTAAAATATTGCGTCATGAAATAGGTTCATTCTTTTTGAATAACCCTGTAGTGTGAAGGAGATAGAAGTAGTACTAAACTGACTGTGAATAATTATGAGCATAAAGGTTACTGCAAAATTGCCAAGAATGATTAACATAAGTGAAATCATACAACAATTGATTTGACTTCACCTCAAAAAACCCCTAAAACCCCTTTTTAAAAAATATGCGGCTAATGAAAAATGAGAGAATGTATCTATATATGGATACTTATTATGTAAAAGTGCCATTAATAAAATGTCAACTAGAATATATGATGCAGATTTGTTAAGTCCAAGAAGATCCTAGTATGATTAATATGCAAGGTCAAAGCAGTCCTATTCTATTCTATTCTATTCTATTCTATTCTATTCTATTCTATTCTATTCTATTCTATTCTATTCTATTCTATTCTATTCTATTTTTCTTATTTCACTTCTTTTTCCATCTGATTGACTATCATCATTGCTATCCTCTCAACACACTCCAAATTTTTAATATTGTTCTTAAAGTGTGGTGCTTAAAAAGTAAAAATGGAAGTGTGGGAGGTGATTTCTGTGTTGGACATAATTGGGGAAAATGCACTGAGAGGCAAAGAGAAGCAAACATGTCAAGATAATATCATACAGTGGCTTTTCAGCAAGTTCCTATTTTTTGTGTGAACAGGTGTCAGTGAACATTTCCATTTGAACATTAATAAATCAATAAAGCTTTAGATGTTGTGGAATAAAAAGGTATGAGATATGCTTAAGTGCCAAAGTATTTTCTTCTAAGTTGCCGAGATAGTTTTAAAATTATATTATTAATTTCTTTTTCAATAGTCCTTTACCAAACTCAATATTCTTCCAACACACACATACACACAAAACAAAACAGAATTTCACAACCAAAAGTTTTGATCTATTCCCTTCCTTAGCCATAAAGAGAAACAGGTACCAATGACTTCAGGATAACTATTCTTAATTGCACACAAAATAAATAGTAATGGATTTAAATGCCCATGCAATTCAAGAAAAAAGTTATGATCCTATTCTATATATTTTAGGAAGATAAAGATTTATGAGGTAAAGATAGAACTCCACTGACTTAAGGTATCTCTTGTTTGTCAATCCAAAGCACCAGCCAAAAATGTTATGACTGTAAGTGGTTACAAAAAAAATATTTCAGGGAAGCAAAATAAGGTACATCGTCTTTTTAACTTGTTCATAGGCACTGTTTTTATTTCTTTCTGTGGATAAAAAAGATTGATAATTGAATAATGACAGACTGCAACTTAATATAAATGTGTATTATTATTAGAAATATATAAGTTGGTTGAATGTAATAACTATGATTAATTTTATTAGTTTTATTTGTGTTAGAATGTATGACACCCAGGTGCCACACTGTTCACACATTGATATGTTTGTTAAAAAAAAACTTTTTAAAAAAAGATTGACTGAGAATAAAAGGCTGCTGTTTAATGCTGTTAAAATCAATTGGAACTGTACTGATAGCTTACATTGGAATAAGATTGCAGTTAGTAACACTGCCATATTTACTTCAAGCAGGAAAAACTATTGCTGGGTTTTCCATATGCTGCTGTGAGTTTATTCACTGCCAATATCACCAAAATTGGAAAACAGTTGCTATTGGTGATGACCCCAAGCAATGTGAGTTGGCTTCCTGCAATGGATAGAAAATGAGATAAACTGAATCAAGGATGACTCAACTGGAGAATCGTTGAGAAGTCTAAGGGTTCAAACAGTGTCACCATACCTACACCTCTTCTTCTTAGAAACAGCACTTAAAAACAAACACCTGCCCTTTGCTAAAGGGTGTGTGTGTGTGTTTAGAGTCTCCATCTGTCAGGCATAGAATTCTATTTTTTTCCACTGCAAAAGACCCTGATTATCCCACAATATCTAAAGAAGGGAAGTCAATGTTTTAGTAATGGGAAATTAAATTTAATAAGCTGAAGGGAGGATGGATATTTTGACATGCAATGATACAAAGGGTCATTGGTTACACTCTGCTTATGAGTAGAGAAAATTTCCTTTTATGGCCAGATTGTGGGAAGGATGTTTTTCAAGTTATTTTAAGACTGTTTTAAAATGTATTCTAACCTTCACTGTTGAACCATGAAAAATGTCACGAAATTGCCTTGAATTTATCAGAACGGACTTGGTACAAAAAACAGTTAGATACTTTCTACAGCCTGACAACAACAACATTCCTAATCCAGACTGATTTTTACGGAGCCAAGTTCTACATCTGCATTGTACTTCCTATTCCTTACGCTCAGCAGTTTTGGCTCTAGCTAGTCAACATATCTGCTTTTTGGCAGGAAAAATAAAAATAGCATCCATCATCTCTTAATATAAATGGTAAGTTATTCTGATCCTTCTACAAATCAGCCAGAATAATTGATTATCATCTTGGCCCTAGGAAACACTGACATGTAAACGATAAATGTGATTGTACAATCACATCTCAAGCAACTATTTACTAAGAATAGTTTGCCTAAAGCACATGGGAGACCATGCTGAACGCTCCTGTTCATGGAACCAAAAATTAAACATGAAAAATGAAATACACTGGGTGTTCTTTAAAAGTAGTTATTCACAGATTATGTAAACAAAAATATTTTGTTTTGAATTATCAGACACCACTGTAGAGATTGGCTGTAGTCTACTTCAGTTTACAAACTATAAAAACCATCTTTATTAAAATAAAATGGTAACCACTGCCCAGTCATATCTGACTCGGGGGGGGGGAGGCTTCCTTATCTCTGTTTCCTAGCCAAGGGACCAGCATTGCATGAAGATGCTTCTAAGATCATGTGGCCGTGATAGATTGTGGGGCAGGGAACACTGTTACCTGATCTCAAAAGGATGGAAACATATTTTTCATGTGTAGCATTTCTTATACTGTATTTATACAGATTTATTTGCAAAATAAATCTGTACACAAAGAGTAACAGCATGCTTTATTTTATATTATGATATTATTTATTTGGTTGGTTGGTCCTGAAGAAATGGAGGTAGTGACAGATTTTATTCTCCTGGGCTCCAAGATCACCGCAGATGGGAACTACAACCAAGAAATTAAAAGTTGCTTTTTCCTGGGGAGGAAAGCTATGGCAAATCTAGACAGCATACTAAAAAGCAGAGACATCACCCTGCCAAGAAAAGTGCGTATAGTCAAGGCTATGGTTTTCCCAGTTGCAATGTATGGCTGTGAAAGTTGGACCATAAGGAAGGCTGAGCACCAAAGAATTGAGGCCTTTGAACTATGGTGCTGGAGAAGACTCCTGCGAGTCCCTTGGACTGCAAGGTGATCAAACCAGTCAGTCCTAGAGGAGATCAACCCTGACTGCTCTTTAGAAGGCCAGATCCTGAAGATGAAACTCAAATACTTTGGCCACCTAATGAGAAGGAAGGACTCACTGGAGAAGAGCCTAATTGAGGGCAAAAGAAGAAGGGGACGACAAGAGAATGAGGTGGCTGGATGGAGTCACTAAAGCAGTAGACGTGAGCTTAAATGGACTCCGGGCAGTGGTGAAATCCAAATTTTTTTACTACCGGTTCTGTGGGTGTGGCTTGGTGGGCATGGTAGGGGAAGGATACATTCCCACCCCACTCCAGGGGAAAGAAGCTGCAAAATCTCCATTCCCACTCCACTCCAGGGGAAGGATATTGCAAAATTTCCATTCCCACCCCACTCTGGGGCCAGCCAGAGGTGGTATTTGCCGATTCTCTGAACTACTCAAAATTTCCGCTACCGTTTGTCTGAACTACTCAAAATTTCTGCTACTAGTTCTCCAGAACCTGTCAGAACCTGCTGGATTTCACCCCTGACTCCGGGAGATGGTAGAGGACAGGAAGACCTGGAGGAACATTGTCCATGGGGTCGGACATGACTTCATGACTAACAACAACAACACCCATAAAAACCCATTGCAACAATTTTTGCACAACAATAACTGTTTCATATACTACAACAATGCTTTAGTTTCTTAAAATATGTGTATTTACCAGCGATTTTACCTGCACTATCATTCTCAAGGAGGAAATCAGAACAGCTAGACCAAAATAAAGCAACAAGAAAAGATAATCTACAACCTTTTGATGAATAATAGAATAAGAACCCACCAAATCCTGATGATATCCACCTATTGTTATTCTTAAAGAACTCAAATGTTAAAAATGCTGATCTTCTAGCAAAAAGATATCTAATTTGTTCCTCACATCTAGAGGGAGGCAGCCAATGTGATGTCAACTATTAAAGAGACGAATAAGATATGTCTAATTGGACCAATTAGTTTAGCAACAATTTTAAAAAAAGAGGACTATCAACTATACAGAGGGAGGAGCCCTGCTAAAGGAAAATTAGAATGCATTCTGTAAAAGGAAAAGCAGCTATTGGCTCACCAAATTTCTGAAGTTTTTTTAATAGCAATAGCACTTAGACTTATATACCGCTTCACAGTGCTTTACAGCCCTCTCTAAGCAGTTTACAGAATCAGCATATTGCCCCCAACAATCTGGGTCCTCGTTTTACCAACCTCGGAAAGATGGAAGGCTGAGTCAACCTTGAGCCTGGTGAGATTCGAACTGCCAAAGTGCAGGCAGCCGGCAGTCAGCAGAAGTATTCTGCAGTACTGCACTTTAACCACTGTGCCACTGCGGCTCTTAAACTCTTAATCTGTTAAGATGCAGAAGAAAGGAACCGATCCTTAACATTGTATACCAGGATTTTCAGGTTCATTCTGGCCACTGTTTCTGCACTGTTCCTGTTATAAGAACTGACATGCTGATATATCTATACTTCCTTCTCAAAGAGTTCAAACTTCCAATAAAGGAAAAGTGGTTGAGTTCCTACTTTCAGGCAGTGGTGAAATCCAATTTTTTTTTACTACCAGTTCTGTGGGCATGGCTTGGTGGGCATGGTGTGGCTTGGTGGGCGTGGCTTGGTGGGCATGGCTTGGTGGGCGTGGCAGGGGAAGGATACTGCAAAATCTCCATTCCCACCCCACTCCAGGGGAAGGATACTGCAAAATCCCCATTCCCTCCCCACTCCTGGGGAAAGGATATTGCAAAATCTCCATTCCCACCCCACTCTGGGGCCAGCCAGAGGTGGTATTTGCCAGTTCTCCGAACTACTCAAAATTTCCGCTACTGGTTCTCCAGAACCTGTCAGAACCTGCTGGATTTCACCGCTGCTTTCAGGCCATAATCCTATTGTCATGAATAGAGCTGCAAAGTTCTAATTGGCAGATATTACCATAAAAAGGCTGAAGTTGAATTAATCCTGGAACAATACAATGAGGAAGGTCTTTTATACTTTTAGTTTAAATTTATTGTTTTTGTATCTACTTTGTCTTCCTCTGTTTTATTTTGTTCATTTTCCTTGCATGTAAATTTTAACTGACAAGTCCTTAGATTTTAATTGCTCTTATTGTACTGTATGTCTGTGTGCTTCTAGGTGTTGTTCAATTGGTGTTTTAACTAGTTTTCTGGTCATTGACTATAAATAAATAAATAAAAATCTTTAAAATAAATAGACTTGGATTTTCAAAACCCTTTTGAGAAAGTTTCTTATCAAAGAATAAATTTAGCAATAAGAGATAACAGGACCTTCTTTTTATGAATGACAGCCTGCTTAAAATAAATAAATAAGAAAAGCAGAGTTAGAATAAACAAGTAGTTTATTAAGGATGGTAGTAACCGAAAGGAATTATGAAGAGTTTCAGAATGATCTCTTTAAACTGAATGGTTAGATGCAGTTAAGTTTAAATAACTGTAAAGTAATGCACATTAACTTCACATATACAGTATACTGCCTGTATATGCATTGTACTCATATAAAGGAGGACAAAAATCTTTGGATTTTTGAAGGAAATACCATAATGGATATTTTAGTAAATATGTTGACTTGATGCCTTGGCAGCTGTGAAAATAACAAAATTGCTATGAATCACTAGAAGGAGATAGCAGCTAACACTACTCCTTTAGTCTTGCATCTTGGTGATGAAAAAAACCGCCCCTAGCTTGCTCCATCATGCTCTTATTATGTTTGTATACATAGACTGAAAAAAATAATAATTAAACCCTGTCTTTTATTTAAGGGAGGCATTTTATTATCTTTAGTCATATTATTGCAACAGTGATGATCATAAACATCATTTATTTATTTATTTATGTATTTATTTGTTTGTTTGTTTGTTTGTTTGTCAAACATGTACAAGATAGCAGGTATAGGTATAAACATAAACAAAGGAAGTAAGTACAGATAAATGGGGACAGTAAGACAAGGATGGTAGGCACGCTGGTGCGCTTATGCACGCCCCCTTTACAGACCTCTTAGGAATGGGGTGAGGTCCACGGTAGAATCTTGTTATTCTGAGTTGGACTGCTTTAAATGTGCATATCTTTATAAAAATATATTTAATGTCCAGAAAAGAAATTGATTGTAGCCATAGAATTTTCAACAGAAACATCTATAACTATGTTTTTTTTTTATTTATTTCCTTTGTTTTTGAGTCTGCCTTGACTCCCAGCAACTGCCTGGGCAGTTTTCTTGGCAAGATTTTAGAAGTGGTTTGCATTCAATTCTTTCTAAAACTGGGAGTGACTGGCCCAAAGTTCAGTGGCCCCCAACCTTTTGGGTACCAGGGACCAATTTAGTGGAAAGAGTTTTTTCCGTGGACCAGAGTGGGCATGGTTTCGTGTGCTGCCTGCATCCCACGGATGGGGCTTTACTAGTTTGCATGGACCAGTTTCTGGCATGCTGCGGACTAGTGCCCGTTGATGTGCCAGGAGTTGGGGACCTCTGATCTAGAAAGCTGTATGCTAAATGCAAGATAGAAGTCATGGTCTCCCAGTTTTTACCCTGATGCCTTAAGTGCAAGGGCTAAAACTGAAAATTATAGATAGAGATGTAATATTGATAGATAGTATGGCAATTTTGTATGCTGGATTAAGTTTCACATCCAGCCTTCAATATATTTGCATGTTTGTAGGATCTAGAGTTGTCTGAAGTCAAGTCAGTAATAATGATTATCTGGGAACATTTTATTTTCTCTCACTGAAAATCAAATTATGCCAAATCAGGCAAAAAGCTGGGAGGAGGAGGAGGATAATGCTTGGGGGAAATAGGGTTGCATAGAAGCTTAAAGAGGAGTTTTATTTCAATAAGATCAAACTACCCTATAGAATGTATTTCTTGGATTATAATTCATTATCTTGAACCTTCTACTTGTGTAGTTAGTAATGGGATCATTTCACCAGTAATTAAAATGCAATGTGAAACCCTGAAAGAATGTTCTTTATCTTATCTGACTTTTGATTTGGTGTTGGAACATTTTTCCTAACTAATAAGGCAATCTCCTGAAGTTCAAGGAATCTGTTTAGCTGATTTTGAATATAAGATATTGCTATATGCAGATTTTTCCCCCTTTCTTAATGATTAACAAGTATTATTTAAATAACAGGGAAGAAATGGTGAAGTGAAAATGGCTGTGAAAAAATACAGAGCTGACAATAGCAACAGAAGAAAATCCTGGCAAATAGGCTAAGCTCCTTAATAATTCCTTTCTGGACTAGTAGAGGCCTTGAGATTGCCCAGAAGTGCTCCAAACATCTGCTGCTTGTGAGGAAACTGTAAGGCAAAGGTCTCTGGTGAAGTTGGAAGAAGTTTTAACTACAAGCTGAAGAACGTTTTTAAAAAGATAATTAAAACATTCATTTAAAAAGTTACAAATGAGCTAAGGCTCAGGATACAGTTGAAATATGGTGTTGCAATTAGAAAGTAAAGAATCCTTCCCATGGGAAAATGCTTTTGTTTTAATTTTTTTAAAAGCACAAGAAGGTCATCCGGTTAGTTTTTTGCCTACGGCAGGACTAGAACTCACCTGGTTTTTAGCCAATACCTCAAACTGGCAATAAGCCTACAGAATGAATTTAAAACGGTAGTCTCAGGTGTTGGGTGACCCCACAGGAGTGAGCGATGGGCAGTGAAATAGATTTCTTTGAATATTGATGAAGATAAGGGAAGTAGATGATGAGATGATGTATTTCTGGTTTTTGTCTATTATTTGTTTTAACTCATCTCCCCATTCCCTAAGTGCTAAGTGCTATTCCCTGGCATTGTGTAATTCTATACCTACATGGCATTTTCTCACCTGCTGTCAGCTGCCACATTGTGCTTGCTTGTGTGCTTCACTACCATGTGGTGACAGTCTACCATGAACTCTGGGGAGTGAATGGGAGGGGGAATACTTGGGGGAAAGTGAAAGTAACTTCTGTATCTTCCTGAGATGCTGCTTCAAGGTCACCTGGCTGAGAGAAGAGGGCAGCTGCAGTAGCAATTTACATTTGAAGTGTCTGTTCTGAAAACATCTTGCTTGAACCTGCTTGGTCATCAGGGGCAGCAATGGGAGGCAGTTAAGGGAAGGAAAATTTGAACTTAGAAATATTGGTGTGCAGTTCTCAGTTCTGGGTATGCATTACACTTGTCTTCTAATAAACTATACCTTTCTCAACAAATGGAGCCAAGGATCATTTCTATTTAGAGGTTTACGTTCTGGAAGGTCTGACACCCACAGACAAATATTAGGTATCTCTTTCTCTCAACCATCCTCTTATGCTGAGCTAAGGAACTCTCTCTCTGTAACCTCAGTGATTGAAAAAGAAAAGAGAGGATAGTTGATTCTTCTATCCTTACAGCTCTGAGAAAGGCTGTATCAATGTATAAGACAAATGTTCTTAGTAAAATCTTTGACCTCATAAACTTTTTCTCCCATTTATCTGGGCTGTCCACTGGATTTCCCATCTGTACCCAACATGAAGCAAGAAATTGTATCTATTTATGAATGACTTTTTGTATAAATCCAACGTGAGCATCCAACACATTATACTGCTGAACTCCAATTAGTTCTTTAGATTTCCCAAACTATTTCTTCTCTATATTTCTACTTCTGCGAAATACTTATTTTGTAAGTTTGTAAAGATGTACTTAATGTACTACATTTCCTCTTAGTGTATTGCAGTTCCTCTTAATCAACTACCGTTCTCGCTAAATAATTTAAATAATCAGGATAAGTGTCCCATGTTAGAAGAGAATTTATATTCATTTTCTATGCATTTGTATTCAATATCTATTCTTCATACATATAATTTGTTTATCTAGGAGTTTTGTAGTACTTTTATTGTGGGTCAATAAAATATATTTATGGTATGTTGAATTTTAACAAAAAGCTCTATTATAACAAATGGTATGCTAAACAGAATGGAACATGTTTATTACTCTTTTTGGCTAGACACTAATATGACCAAAGTTCCATTTTTGTAATAGAGTTTACAAAGCAGAATTGTTTTAAATACATAATCATTTCTTTTTAAATTAAGAAAAAGAAAAGAAAATACAGTAATAAAATACTAGAGTGCTAAAAGGTTAAATGCTTCTGACTAACTCACTAAATTATAAAACTATTTGCAATTGTACAAAAGCAAAGCATACTTGGTTATAAAATAGAGTAATATAAAGTCACCCTCATATAAAATAACATAAAAGTTGATAAATTGCCAAATTAAATTAAATTAGTTGTTTGTAATCAGACCATGCGCTGAAATGTTTTTGTATCGTTAATATATAATGAAAAGATTTTCCACTGCAAATGGAAAAGTGATTCAAGAAAAGCTGCCAGATTTCTTGGTTTGTTAAAAAAAATATATAACTATCTTTTTAAAAATGTTTTTGTTTTATAGATTTCAGGAATCTTCAGGGAGAAAAAAAAACATTGTCTTGATCATGGGAGATTTACCTAAAAGAAACATTTAGAATTTAAGTGATTTAAAGGAAACAAAAATGAATTTCTCATATTGTTTGACAGGCACTTGCTATCCAAATGGCAGGTACACTGAGATTCCTACTGATAAGAAAATCATAAGATTCTGTGAAAGTAGAGCAGAGACAAATACTCTACCTGGCTTTGCAGATGGATAATTATTTTCCAAAGAGAGAAACGTGAGGCCCTTGGTGCCCTCTGAGCTTAGTTGTTTTCTTGCAGACGTTTCATTACCAAACTAGGCAACATCTTCAGTGCTAGTAGGGAGTAGGATTTGCTTGTACACTTGTTTGTACACAAGTGGCTGTCAAGTTCTACACAAAGAGCTGTGTAGGATTTTTCTATTTTCTTTATTTCCAGTTTCCTTCCATTTTTTCCAGGTAGATGTTTCTGAGATAGTTATACATAATCTTTATTGTGTAGTGGGCTTCAGTAGGCAAGAAGCAGACCAGCGTAGCTACAACAGCATTTATTGACTAAAACTGTAACTGAGGAACAGCAGGCAATGCCTGTAATTTATATTCTGGGCCCATAGGACCTTAACCAATCATAATACTTGAAAAACCTGCCAAATATGAATGTTCAAAGTTTCCCTCCAAAACAGTTGGAGTTAACAGTTAGGGTCATCTAAAGGTTAGTTTCAATTTAGCAGGGCTTAACACTATATATATATGTATTCAATACATAACACTATATATATATTCAATACTTAACACTATATATATATACACACATATATACACACACACACACACACACACACACACACACACACACACACACACACACACACACACATATATATTCTAGGAGCAATGTGAGCAGGAGGCTGAAGACACAAGCCTGATAATCAGCCTGAAGATGACGAATGAGACTTCGTCGAAACGTTGCAATGACATCTCCAACTTCACGCGGGAGAAAACCCGAA
>QLTV01002421.1:589331-612724 GCA_003457575.1 Thermophis baileyi | reverse complement strand
CAGCTCTCCGAAGTTGACGGTGGTCAGCTGTGCTCCGGTGGCCTCACAAGCTCGCACCAAGCACAGCAACGCTGTGACTTCAGGAAACATTCTGCTCTCTTCTCAGCCAGTGTGCACACAGGCCCAGTTGATAATCAATGAAGGTTTCTTGTTCTTGTCTTCAGGCTAAGGTGAGCTCAGCTGTTTCCCAGCGGCCGCGGCATACTTGCCGTTTCATTCTCCAAAGCCTTAGTTCAAAGTTTTGCTTTCAAGTAATTCTGTGCTTCAGATAGTTGAACTAGGCCTCCTACACCTCGGCCCAAAAATTTCTTCTGCAGCAAGGTTTTCCTGAAGGCCTCTGTAGCCGATAACAAATGCAAGGCTTTTGGCTGCTCACAGGATAGCTTATGATAAAGTATTAACGTTCAAATAGCTGGAATGAATTCTTCAGATGATGCTTGTGTAACTAAAATATCATCCTGAGCAGAAATGAAGTGGTTGAATATATGGAGAAAATAGGGTCCCTTACATCCCTTCCAGAGCTGTTACATTATAGAGCAAGATCAACTAGCCAAGATTGTACAACATGGCAGAATTTGTTTAATCAATCATACAACTCAACTGGCCATATAGGCACAAAGGAATATAAATTAACCTGTTATCAATTTTGAAAATATTGACGTTTTGAAGTCAGAATCCCATATATTTATTTATTTTATTTATTTTATAAAATTTATATGCCTCCCAACTCCCGAAGGACTCTGGGCGGCTTACATCATAAAAAAATAAAACATATAAAAACAATTTAAAAAAGAAAGGGGAAAAAAAACCCAACTATATTTAAAATAAAACATTCACACAACCATGCATGGGCCAATCAGAACAACTATTGGCCCCAGGCCTGCCGGAGAAGCCAGGTCTTAACGGCTTTACGGCTTTATATACAATCAATACTACTGCATTTAACTTCAGACTAAAATTGAACATTGTAATATTGTAACCGAGGTGGCGCAATGGTTAGAGTGCAGTACTGCAGGCTACTTCTGCTGACTGCCGGCTGCCTGCAATTTGGCAAATCGAATCTCACCAGGCCTCGAATCTCTTCCATCCTTCCGAGGTGGGTAAAATGAGGACCCAAATTGTTGGGGGCAGTATGCTGACTCTGTAAACCACTTAGAGAGGGCTGTAAAGCACTGTGAAGCGGTATATAAGTCTAAGTGGTATTGCTATTAGTTTAGGCAGGCAGCATTTACAACGTTGAAAATTATAACTAGTTCAGTCACATAGCTGGATGAAATGATGCAATATAAGTAGTCTGATTTATGAGCAAAACTAGGCACTTTCTTCCTTTGCTAAGCAAGGGAATCATTAAGCGAATCACACCCAATTTTTCAACCTATTTTGTCATGGATGTTAAGTGAAATTTTGATCCTAGGACCACAGATACACAGGGACAATGGTCATGAGTTCAAGGACTGGTCATAAGCCCCATTTTTCAATGCCGTTGTAACTTTAAATGGTTGTAAGTTGAGGACTACCTGCACCTAATAGCACAGTTGAGAATGGAATCTGGAGGGGTGGGAAGAAAACTGCAGGAAAGTGTGATTTTTAAAGTTAGAAGTTGGGGAAGAAGAAATGTAAATGTAAAGCAGTATTTGTGCTTGGACCATTAGGTATTCCCTGTTTTACATTATTACCACTGTACGGTGCTTTTTTGTCTCATTAAACACGTTCTCTTCAGGTAAGAATGAAGACCAAGAAGAGCTAACCTAAGAACCAGAGCCAGCTGGTCTTCATCAGTAATGCCAAGTTAATAACTTGCTCTTTCCATTTCTGTCTTAGGCTCAGCAGCATCTGCTCCAAGACCAGGACCGTGTTCCATCCAGCCCTCAAATATATTTGAGGAAGAATCAGCAGAAGACAGAGAAGGATAGGAGCAATCAGCCATGCAAAGAGGCAATGTGATCTAGCAGATTACTCAGGAGTCACTGGCTGAAAGAAGTGAGTCCTGAACAAGGCCAGCTATGTTCAAACATGAACAAAGGCTGCTGAAATTTGATCCAGACCAGAGGTGGGTTCCTCCTGGTTCGGACCGGTTCGCCCGAACTGGTTGCGACCCACTGGTGACATCACAGTGATGTCATGGAACTGGTTCTGTCGGTGCCAGTCCGTGGGCTCCGCCATCTTTTTTTTTTGGATTTTTTTGGGGGGATTTTTTTTGGGGGGGGGATTTTTCCCCGGTTTTTTTTTCTTCTGCGCATGTGCAGAAGCCAAGTTTCTGGCACTGCGCATGCGTCGCCATCTTGTTTTCGGGTTCTTGGTTTTTTGGGATTTTTTTGGGATTTTTTTGGCACTGCGCATGCGCGCGCGCCCATGCGGTGCGCCCATGCAGTGCGGGAGGAAGCGAACCGGCAGCGAGGTACGTTAGAACCCACCCCTGATCCAGACATTTATCTAATAAGGAGACGTAGCAAACATTTGTTCCCCAAAGAGCAACAGCAGAAAGAAAAGAAAAGACTCTAGAGACAAACTGAATGATGATTCAAAAGAAAGTACGGTACTTGATGGCTTTAAGTTTTAGGTTCAGACTCTATGGAACCTTCACTGATCCCCATTGTTCTGGGAAGTTTCATGAGCTATTAGTAGATTCTATTTCTCTCTAGAATCTTTTATTTTCTTTCTGTTGTTGCTCTTTGGGAAAAAAATGTTTGCTAAGTCTACTTATTAATATTTGAAACTTGGACTAAATGTTTGGCTTTGAAATAAACCTCGTAAAGTTTTTGAGATCATCAATCAGTTCATCATGGTCATTTGTGAGAACAGGACATGCTTTTTTCCATTATGAAAAGTTCAACTACATTTCCTCCTCCTCCTCCTCCTCCTCCTCCTCCTCCTCCTCCTCCTCCTCCTCCTCCTCCTCCTCCTCCTCCATCATCATTAGATTTATGTTCCCACCACCACCCTTCCAAGAGTTTAGGGCAGCCTACAGTATATAAGATTCTCCATTCTTTAATCCCACAACAAGGCTGAAAGAAAAATGACTGGTTCAAAGTCACTTAGTGATTTTCCATAACTGCGAGTGGACTTGAACCGCTACAGTACACAGTCCTAAATCTCATTATCTTTTCAATTTGCTGTTTGTCAGTATCATTTAATTAAAGTTTGCCAAATGTCTGGATCAATACAAACATACAAGGAGGAATATACATACAGACACAGATACAAACAGCAATTTTAACTGCATACATCCATAATAAATTAGTCTAATTAATTTCCACTGAAATTCAGTCATTTTTTTTCCCAATAGAGATTGTTCATTAATATAACCAAACGTATTGAGTGAAAATCCATCAAGATTTGTGATTTGAAGTAATGAAAACTAAATCACAGATTTATTAGCTGCAGGATGTAATTCTGAGGAGTGGAATTTGTTTTGGAAATTAATGTATGAATGTATTGTATAATTCTATAGATTATGTTGATTCAGTAACATCCAGGGATCTTTAAGAAAGTTGGAATTTTCAGGTCCAGATTAGTATTTTAGAATAAGATTATATTGCCAGATAATCTTAATATTTTACAATACAATCATATATATTGTACATTTAAATAAAACTAATAAATGTCCAATCAATGTTCTCCTAAACCCCCATGCTTAGGATTCTAATTTAACCATATAATCCTATATATGTTAATTCGGCAGTAAGGACCATTTAAGATTTATTCTTAATCAAGTGTGATTAAGATGTTAAGATATATAATTTTATTAAGATTAACTTTAGCAATGCATCTTATATTCATTTTTCTCCACCACCATTGTTTAACCAATTCTATTGTTATTACACTATCCCTTAAGGATATAAGAAGCTATTCATTCAAACAGAAAAGCAGATGTCTGCAGATAACCATGCAGGAAATAGTCAATCAAAAATCAATTTATAGGAAAAATGATCCAAGACTTTCCAGTTAATTCAACTATCCCAGCAGTCCCCATTATCTTATGCTGGTATTCTGTAATATAATTAACATAATGGTTAATCTGGGAATTCTTTCTTGGCATTATGTACTTTCACCTTCAAATTCTGGGGAATCTGTCCATTTTTAAACATTCACCGTAATCCTTTTTTTTAATCTCTTCCATTATTCATACTATAGATCAGTGATGGCTAACCTTTTCCTCGTCGTGTGCCGAAAGTGTGCGCACGTGTGTGCAACAACGCGCACGCGTGCCGGCACCCATAATGCAATGTGCCCCCTGCACATGCATGCACGAGCTCCCATGCCCTCCCACGAATGTGCACACGCTCCCCCTGCCCCCGTGCATGTGCACATGACCCCTCCTGCCCCCCATGCATGTGTGCGCGACCCCCACCCCCATTTTGGGCCTAGCAGGCCTCGCTGCAGTCTCCTGGGACCAAAAATGGGCCATGGGGGGGGCGCGCCGCACCCCGCCACACACCCCATTTTTGGCCTAGCAGGCCTCCCTGAAGCCTCCTGAGACCAAAAACGGGCCATGGGGGGCACCACTCCCCTGTGCTCCTCTCGCTCCCTGCACATGCAAGCGTGACCCCCACCCCCCATGCATGCGTACACGACCCCCCGCATATGCGTACACGTCTCCCACATGCACCCCCCGCACAGCCCAAAAATCAGCTGGCGGGAGGTGCATGCGCATGCGTGGTGGAGCTGAGCTGGGTGACGGCTCGCGTGCCCGTAGAGAGGGCTCTGCATGCCAGCTGTGGCACATGTGCCATAGGTTCGCCATTACGGCTATAGATATTTTATTATTTTGCTTCATCTGCTGCATGGATAAAAACCTACGTCCTCAAATTAAATCACAGTAAAGAGTTTGTTTTGTTTTGTTTTGTTTTTTAAGACAAGTGCATTTCACTGTATGCAGGTAAAAGTAAGAAAATTATGATTTTTCAGTTGCCTATAGCAATCTTAGCAACAAGGAAGAAAAGAAACCAATTTGGTATTTTTTTGAGCTTATAAAACATAAGTATCTTATAATTCCAACAATATATAATACTGCAAACAAGTAATATTTTAAGAAGTTTATCCAGGCTAAGCATTTCACAATTTCTGCTGACAGCTTCTTTCAGATTATCAGATTTGGCCCATTTTTGTCAGAATTATTTTTAATCATTTATCATAAAATTTAAAAGTTATTAGCTAGCCCATGGTTTTTTTCAGGTTTAAGAAAATGTTGAATTCAGCAGATAACTATTAATATGTCCTTAGTATGTTCTTTTGGGGAAAATAAAATGGCAACTCAAATGATTTTGGGAATAAATCAAAGTATTAAACAACTAATGAGGTAGACAAGTATTATTTTCCTGATTTCCACTCCATTTATTCCTATTTTATTTAATAAGTCTTAACAGAAAAATTTAGGTTACTGCAAACTTAAATTATTGGGATGGTATGTGTGTGTGTAAATCTGTGTTTGTACACAGATTTTGTACTTACCTTAAACAAACAAGTCCTTCCTATAAATTTGATTGGCCTGCTAGCCAAAAACAATTGTTGGCAAATGTAAAAGTCTGATGTGTAATCTGTGCCACTGTCTCTCAACATTGGCAGCTTGAAGATGCGTGGGTTTCAACTCTCAGAATGCCTCAGCCAACATAGCTGGCTGAGGCATTCTCGGAATTGAAGTCCACCCACTTTCAGGTTGCCAAGGTTGAGAAGCTGTAATCTATGCTATTTTGTTGGTATTTCACAATGGCTATTCGTTATATTCTTGAAGTAAACAAAGCTAATTAAAAACATGAAATAAATGGATATTCCACAATCTGAAGTTCTTCAGTGATGTTATTTAGGACTATGTTTGGCTAACAGATTATTAATAATCTCCATCTACTGTAAAGGTCAGTCTGTGCTATGAGTTAAAATCAGCACATTGTTTTTAATTTATGTGCTCTTATCTTATCAAAAGAATCTTCTTTTTACAGTTGTATGCCAGGACCTACAAAATATAATAAAATATAATAAAAGAGGATGGTAAGTGTGACGGTGCAATTGAACATTCAATTTCCCAATTTCAGTACACACGTAATGAACATAAGGAACAAGTGGAACCTGAATTTCCCCATTCCTTCCACCATCTTTATTTTTTTAATCATAGCCAATAGCCACCCTAGCTCTATTCCCAAATTGATAGCGCTGTCACTACTTACATGCCACTGAACTCAGTTGAAGTTACTTCCAACTGTACATCTATTACCTGAGATTAGCACATATATTTTTTTCATTTCGCTCTTTCTCTTCTCTTCACCCTATGTATAAAACCATGTCAAAATTTCCTTTTGTGTTTGTATGTGTAAGCAGTATTAGGCTTTGTGATGTACATATTAAGTGTTATTCAACCATCGGTTGGATCACTCAGTGTTTTTTTTTCTCGCCTCTCCCCTCTTGAATTTAACCTATGATTCCACTGTACTATATTCTAAATTGCTGTTGAAGACACTTTAAGTGCTGTGCTGATTGCTGAGCAATTGGAGAAAAAAAATGACCATTTTCCTGCAAGTAAGTGTAATAAGAGTACGATCAAAACTCTCCATCACTTTGGCGATGGCAGGGCACCTTGACACATCTCTCCACTTGAGCAACAATTTGAAAGAGTTGTCTATTAGTAGAAGTCGTACTTTGAACAACTCAACCTATCTCTCAAGGAGCAAATGCTAACAAACCTCCTATTATAAGCACTCACACCCTCTCATGCTGAATTGGTGTGAAAAATCAATTCAGAAAAGACAGTGCATTCCCAGTTCTTTTAAAAAAATGTTCCAATAGAGAGAAACCTTGTTTTAACAAACCAAGAGGGAGCTCTCTCTCTCTCTCTCTCTCTCTCTCTCTCTCTCTCTCTCTCTCTCTCTCTCTCCCTCTCTCCCTCCCTCTCCCCCTCTCCTCTCTCGATGGGCAAATGTGAATTGGCGGGGTTGGATGGTCTTTTGATGGGCAAGGACCAAGCTTTGCATTTGGGGACGCATCCTAAGGAAGGGATGATTTTAGGGAGCTCCTTTCTGTTTCTTCTTTTTTCCATCTGTAGTGCCTATTCTAGACCTTACACATTCATTTCCATTTACTTCCCATCTCAACACAAATAACTACACCTGTGGTTTTCAACACGCCTGCTCCAAGTTCTCAAAAATCATCCAAAGGGCAGTTGAAGATTGCATGCAAATCACCCATCAGATTCTGAATCTCCAGCATTTGGGCTTGTGAAGGGGGAAAACATTCCCAAGATCCAGATAGATCTTGACGGACCTGAACACTGGGCCCTATCTAACAAAATGAAATTCAATGTAGAGAAAAGTAAAGTCCTACACTTAGGTAAAAAAACCCAAAAGTATACATATAAACTGGGTGAAACCAGGCTTAATAGCAGTGACTGTGAGAGGGACCTTGGAGTCCTAGTGGACAACCAGCTAAACATGAGCCAGCAGTGTGCAGCGGCAGCCAAAAAAGCCAATGCAATCCTAAATTGCATTAACAGAGGGATACAATCTAGATCAAGTGGGGTACTAATACCACTCTATAGACCGCACCTGGAGTATTGCATCCAGTTTTGGTCACCATACTATTAAAAAGATATTGAGACTCTAGAAAAAGTGCAGAGGAGAGCAACCAGGATGGTCAGGGGACTGGAGACTAAAACATATGAAGAGTGGTTGCAGGAACTGGGCATGGATAGTCTAGCGAAGAGAAGGACCAGGGGAGACATGATAGCAGTGTTGCAATATTTGAGGGGCTGCCACAGAGAGGAGTGGGTCAAGCTATTCTCCAAAGCACCCAAAGGACAGACAAGGAATAATGGATGGAAACTGATCAAGGAGAGATTCAACCTAGAAATAAGGAGGAACTTTCTGACAGTGAGAACAATCAACCAATGGAACAGCTTGCCCTCGGAAGTTGTGGGAACTTCATCACTTGAGACTTTCAAGAAGAGATTGGACTGCCATTTGTCAGAAATGGTGTAGGGTCTCCTGCCTGAGCAGGGGGTTGGACTAGATGACCTACAAGGTCCCTTCTAACTCTGTTAATCTGTTAAATCTATCTATCTATCTATCTATCTATCTATCTATCTATCTATCTATCTATCTATCATACTTATGCAGTTTTTTTCCATATGTCATGGCATGCGGTTCCTAGAAATGGCTTTATATAGGAATGTCTAGAGGATATGGTTTTGATTTTGCTATCATGTTTGTCATGTTGACTCTTGTGACCTGTACAGGACAAATAATGTGTTCTCTCTCTTTCTCTTTCTCTCTCTCTCTCTCTCTCTCCCTTTCCCTCTCTCTGTCTCTGTCTCTTTCTCACCCCCCATCCCTCCCTCCTTCCCAGTTTGGCAGTTTCTACTTCAGTTTACTAGTTCTCTCCTCTCTCCTCTCTCCTCTCTCCTCTCTCCTCTCTCCTCTCTCCTCTCTCTCTCCTAGATACAGACTTCTTCTGTCCTGGAGACTTGATGAGAAACTCACCAAATAGGTATCTTGCTTTTCATATTTATTATTTGCACTGCAATTTCCAAGAAAGTGAAATTTCCATATTCCTAGTATGACCAGAGCAACTTAGCAATATTTTCCCCCTATAGAGATTCATTCTACCTGCTCTATGACTATTTGAGGCTAAATCTTTGTCTGAGCTCCAGTATGTGGCTCATTAAACCACCCTACAAGGGAAACAAACCAGGGGTGAAATTCACTTACCTTCCCTACAGATTTCTTATAAAGCTGTTCTAGGTGGCAGGGTACTTCCCTAACACAACTTACAGCTGAAGGCAGGACTGTTGAGGCTTTAGACCATGTGTGAAGGAAAGATTTTGCAAAATTCCTAAAAATCAGGGTAAGGGAGAAAGGGGAGATAGAAAAAATGCATCATCTTTGTTGCTCTTCTCTGCACTCTTTCTAGAGTCTCAATATCTTTTTTACATTTGGTCACCACAATGTACAACATTGGAGACTGGAGGCTAAAACATATAAAGAATGGTTGCAGGAACTGGGTATATCTAGTCTGATTAAAGAAGGACTAGGGGAGACATGACAGCAGTGTTCCAATATCTCAGGGGTTGCCACAAAGAAGAGGGAGTCAAGCTATTCTCCAAAGCACCTGAGGGTAGGACAAGAAGCAATGGGTGGAAACTAATCAAGGAGAGAAGCAACCTAGAACTAAGAAGAAATTTCCTGAGAGTTAGAACAATTAATCAGAGGAACGACTTGCCTCCAGAAGTTGTGGGTGCTCCAACACTGGAAGTTTTTAAGAAGAGATTGGACAACCATTTGTCGGAAATGGTATAGGGTTTCCTGTCTGAGCAGAGGGTTGGACCCGAAGACCTCCAAGGTCCCATCCAACTCTGTTATTCTATATTCTTGAGCAGCTTCATTTATAGGCATATTTATATATCTTTATATATCTCCCCAATTACAGGTACTCCTCAACTTATGACCACAATTGAGCCCAACATTTATGTTGCTCAGTGAGAAATTTGTCAAGTGAGTTTTGCTCCATTTTACGCTTGTTAAGTGAATCACTGCACTTAAATTAGTAATCTGGTTTCCCCATTGACTTTGCTTGTCAGAAGGTCGCAAAAGGGGATCACATGATTCCGTGACATTGCAACTGTCATAAATGCAAGTCAGTTGCCAAGCATCTGAATTTTGATCACATGACCCTGGGGATGCTGCAACGGTGTGAAAAGTGATGTAAGTGTGAAAAATGGTCAGAAGGTTCTTTTTTCAGTGCAGTTGCCACTTTGAATGGTCACTAAATGAACTGTTGTAAGTTAAGGACTACGCGTATAGCACAGTACCTAAGTTGAACCAAGGATAAGTATCTCAACCTCCTGATCAGAAGATGGGGATTACAGGCAGTGTTAACAGATTCTGTGCATTGTCTATCATGGAATACAAATGACTGTTTCGTGTGGGATGAGCCCAATTGACTTATTTTATTCACAGTAAAATAAATGTATAGTGCTCCAATATAACATTTTCTGGACAATTCTCTCTCTCTCTCTCTCTCTCTCTCTCCCTCCCTCCCTCCCTCTCTCTCTCTCTCTTCCCCCTCTCTCATTCTCTCTCTCTCTCTCATTCTCTCTCTCTCTCTCATTCTCTCTCTCTCTCTCTCTCTCTCTCTCTCTCTCTCTCTCTCTCTCCCCTCCCCCTCCCTCTCTCTCTTTAAATGTGTCTATGTTATTATCCTATTCTTTCAGTTGTTCTGGTCTATGACCATACTAAACAAGACTAAGTTTCCTTTTCAAATATTGGCTAAAGAGTCATCTTCATCCTCAAGGCTTGCCATCTCTTATCTTGCTTCACAAATTCTAAATTGGAGACAAAGCTCAGAAATTGGGTTTTGCACCAGAAGAACTGTTGAAACTGGGACAAGAAGAGGCTGTGACTTTTCCTAGACAAAAGATCCTTGAAATAGAACGGTAAACAGAATACAGCTGGAATACAATTGAGTCACAGTAAGGTCTGTTTCAAACTGGCCTGATGTCTTAATGAGCTCACAGTTAATCAGTTCCATAGGGCCTTTCAACTGCTGTGTGTTGAAATCTTGCCGTTAACTGTATTGGAGGGCAAGTTGAAGAAAAATGCCTGCATAGAAGGGACTTGCCCCCGTCAATCGGGGAACACTGAATTACTGACCCATGTTTTACTCTATTGCAACTTCAAGAGAAAGATAGTGTACTGAGCTTCTAGCTTCCCTTATTATGCCATTCCCTAGATAACCAGATGAATTTTTATATAAAACTCCTTCTGGAAGAAACATCGAGAGATCATTGCTAAGTTTGCATTTGCAGCCTGCAGAATTCCTGTTTTACTAACAGCAAATTAATCTTAGAGTGATTATTGGTTGCACTAGGCAATATAGTATAATGCATTAGATTGTTATATGTAGTTGTGCTTATCTGTTTTTATATTGTACTATACCTTATATTTTCAATTGTCTTTTCATTTTTTAATATTATTTTATTGTAGTTTAAGATTTGTGAATGTATGAGGCCCTGTGACCGACAGTAAAATTACCCGTGTTTTCCCGAAAATAAGACCCTGTCTTATATATATTTTTGCCACCAAAAAAGACCCTGTCTTATATATATTTTTGCCACCAGGTCTTATTTTTTGGGGGGGTGTCATCCACTGACTCACCTCACTTGCACGGGTCTTTTTTGCTATCAGAGGCCTTCAGGAACTTCTTCATCCAGCAAGGCCAGCAAGGCTTTCCTGAAGGCATCTCTAGCCAATAACAGAGCTCCGGATCAATCCGGAGCTCTGTTATTGGCTACAGAGGCCTTCAGGAAAGAAGGCTGCAGAAGAAATGGGCCGAGGTGTGCGAGGCCTAGCTGCAACTATCCAAAGGTAAGTAATAAGGCAGCTCCACCCCACATCCCCACCCTAGCTTAATTTTTATCTGTGCACCCTGGAGTGGGCTTGGGCTTATTTTGGGGGTAGGGCTTATATTGGGCACATGTGTAAAAATCAAGCTAGGAGTTACTTTCTAAGTAGGTCGTATCTTCCGGGAAACACGGTACTTATTCATTCATGTGATAACATTAGTCGATGGTTAATATATTATTTGAATATTACATTGTTCAACAAGTTGGAACAACAATGCAAATGGCAATAATTACAAATAAATTAATAAGAATAAAAACAAATGCATATCAAACCAGAATCCTGGAGACAGTAACAGACATCAAATGTTGCCTCTGCAAAAAATAGGAAGAAATCATGGACCATCTATCCCAAAAATGCTTTTTTCATAGACAGTGGACCATCTAGTTAGCCACTACAAGATCTCCCAGACTCACAAACAATAGCATGATAAAGTAGCAACAATGGTGCATTGAAATATCTGCAAGAGATATAATTTGCCTGCAAACAAGAACTGGTAGGACCACAAAACAGACAAAATAATAATAAATGAAGAGTTTAAGTGTTCTGGGGCTTTAGAATTCAAAGACAAGCATCTGCCACATATCACCCCAGATATAACAATTGTCAATAAGAAAGGACGGAAAAAGTTTAACAGATTTAACAGATTAACAGAGTTAGGAGGGATCTTGTAGGTCTTCTAGTCCAACCCCCCACCCAAGCAGACCCTACACCATTTTTGACAGATGGCAGTCCAGTCTCTTCTTGAAAGCTTCCAGTGATGAAGCTCCCACAATTTCTGAAGGCAAGCTGTTCCATTGGTTGATTGTTCTCACTGTCAAAAAAATTCTCCTTATTTCCAGGTTGTATCTCTCTTTGATCAGTTTCCATCCATTATTCCTTGTCTGGCCTTTGGGTGCCTTGGAAAATAGCTTGACCCCCTCCTCTCTGTGGCAGCCCCTCAAATATTGGAACACTGCTATCATGTCTTCTCTGGTCCTTCTCTTCACTAGACTAGCCATGCCCAGTTCCTGCAACTGTTCAGTGTATGTTTTAGCCTCCAGTTCCCTAATCATCTTGGTTGCTCTTCTCTTCACTCTTTCTAGAGCAGAGGTGTCAAACTCGTGTCGTCACAGCAGCGTCACGTGACGTATCGGGACTTTTTTCCCCTTCACTAAACTGGGCAGGGGCGGAGCCAGCATGTGACGCATCTGGCCCACGGGCCGCGAGTTTGATACCCCTGTTCTAGAGTCTCAACATGTTTTTTATAGTGTGGTGACCAAAACTGGATGCAGTATTCTAGGTGTGGTCTTACTGAGGCTTTATAGAGTGGTATTAGTACCTCACGTGATCTTGATTGTATCCCTCTGTTAATGCAACTTAGGATTGCATTGGCTTTTTTTGGCTGCCACCACACACTGTTGGCTCAAATTTAATTGTTTGTCCACTAAGACTCCAAGATCGCTCTCACAGTTACTGCTATTAAGCCTGGTTTCACCGAGTCTATATGTGTACTTTTGATTTTTCTTGCCTAAGTGTAAGACTAATGTAAGTTGGGATAGTGGATGTTGCTATACCTGGGGATAGGAGATTAGAAGAGAAAGAACTGGAGAAAATCATAAAATACAAAGATCTAAAAACAGAAATAGAATGACTATGGCAGGGGTGTCAAACTCGTATCGTCACGGAGGCATCACATGATGTATCACAACTTTTTTTCCCTTCGCTAAACTGGGCATGCAGGCCACAAGTTTGACACCCCTGGACTATGGCAAAAGAAAGCAAAGATAATGCCAATTGTAATAATCACCCTGGGTGCAACTGGAATACCACTTGAATACCATCAACATTGACAAAATTCCCTTCAGTCAATTGCAAAATACACCTATACTTGAAATAGCTTATATCTTGCAACAATATCTTTAATAGTATTAATCAACAACATCTGTCTTTTCCAAATGTTGGGAAAGATTTCATAGGTGGACAACACTATAAACATTTATGTGATTACGCAGCCAATGATAATGATACTAATACAAATACGCTAGGATGTTTCTACAGTAATATTAGAGACATAGGCCAATCAACTTAATGGAACCTTCTCTCAGTTAAAATTACTTCTAGACCTTTTAGCTAAGATCAAGTATATATCTCCATTTTAAATAAAAAATTTCAATAATATGACATTGTCACATCTTATGACAACTGAGAAAGTGTTACTAATATGGTTATGTGAGATTAATAAACACCTGAGATTAAGCTAGTTTTGATTAATCCATACGTTTTGACCTGGTACAGCGTGCCTTCTACGATGATTGAACTTTCTTTCTCATCCATTGGCTAAATGGGCAATGTCAAAGGTGCTTTTTCAAAAGGCAATTGGACTGTTTTTCCTTGAAGACATTTCACTTCTCATCTAAGAACCTTCTTCAGTTCTGACTAAATGATTCTTCAGAACTGAAGAAGCTCCTTGGATGAGAAGTGGAACATCTTCAAGGAACAACAAAGTCCAGTTGCCTTTTGAAAAACTACCGTTGGGACAGCGATGACCTGGATGACTGATAATCTCCATAGACTTAAATGGGCAATATTTAATTGCTTCTGCAGTCTAGGATTGCCACCATTATACAGCAGTTCTCCTTGGTCGTCTCCATAGGAAACACATTTTCTGTGCAGGCTGAAATTCCGTCTTTGTGTAATATGGGTATCACTCAATATTCTCCACATGTTTAAATCAAATTTCTATTTCTCTCCATGTGTCTTATTCTGAATTTAATGGAATTGTTATGAAATGGATTGATTGCTTATGGTTCATATATAAACATTCATATATAAAAAAGGAGTCCTGGTGGTTTAGAACAAAAAAAAATACGATTTTACATGAATGCTTCATTTATTTTTAATGAATCATGTGTATGATTCATATGAGTATAAACCTCTGACTATTGTTTCAACATTTTGTGGTTTTTGTTCTGGAAAACAAATGCCCAAAATATGTATAGAAAGCATTATTTATAAACACGTTTATAAAGGACAGCTTTGATTTAGAAAGTATAATTATGTGGCTGGGAAATTTCAGGAAGTGCTAGTTTTTAACAACATGAACGCATAAATTGGTGCACCTGCAAAAAAAAATACCTTCTGCTATTTTTTCAAGTCAAACCTTATTACCTTTTGTTCCTCCAGTTAACTTATACAGCAGATTAATGTTTGTTTTTTTAAAATATACACTCAGAAGTATTTTGCAAGTTTTAGTGACTATGTCCTTGTGGCCTAAAAGCCAGGTGTTAGCAATTAGTTGGTAATAGCAAACATCAGATAACAGATAAGAGCTGATTATCATAATCATTTGAAACAAATGTAAATTTCTTGCATTATCTCTAATCAGTCAATGTTCTTCTAGGGAATGCAGTCATCACCAGATGCATAATGAACTTAGGTTAAAGAGAAATCCACTTCTGAACAATTTATTGTTGTTCCATAAATTAGTAGAACTGGAGCAACTAAACTAAAGGACAAAGAGAAAGGTAGAAGTGTCCATATTAATTCTTATTGAACAGCAACAGAAGGCTGGTAAATAAATGGTCATGAATGAACTTGTAGATATAATGGAAAAACACCCAATAATTAGGTCCATAGTAGGTATGCATTTAATGCAACAGCTGGACTCCTAGGAGACAAACAATCATCTTGATGCTTTGTATATTTTGCTATGCAATAAATATAACATTATTTTCTAATTATGAAATAGAGCAATCTGTCTCAACCTGGAACATTCTAATATTACTTGGACTGAAATTCTTCATTTCTTCAACTGCCTGAAGATGAAGACAATTATATTTAACATTTTTGAAGGGCAATTGGTTGGAGACTGAATGGAAAATATCAAGTGCCCCACAGTCATTGTTCAAGTGGCACTCCAGTTGCTTGGATACAACATTCCCTGTGCCTTCTATAGTATTTTCAATATAAGAGTAATTTAGTATCAGGATCAAAAATAGGTGACTATGTTGTGTTTAGATTATTTTCTCCAATAAGATGACAGTTTGGTCAGCTGTTGAACGAGATGGCTATTTTTAAAACAGGAGAGAGCTATAAAACTTATTAAAGACATGCTCACCCTATAGTTTCATACATTAATTATCATCATGGAAGGATTTGTTTAGAATGACATTTATGGCCCAGATGAATATCAAGGGATTCAGGCTTGACAGGCTGATATACTTAATTTGCGGAATTGACCCTCTGATTTCATAATTTGAAACAGGACTTTTATAAGGATCAGTCTTCCAAGGTATACTAAATTAATTGCCGTTCCATACATTTTCTTATTTCTAATGCTTTGTTTTGAGAATTATTTAGAATTCCAATCACTACAACTATTAATTGGAGGGCATGAGAGTCCTTGGGACAATAAAGCAGATAATGAATTTGATACAACTTTATGGTATGAAAGAAAAGTTTGTTTTGTTTTGCTTTGCTTTGCTTTGCTTTGCTTTGCTTTGCTTTGCTTTGCTTTGCTTTGCTTTGCTTTGCTTTGCTTTGCTTTGCTTTGCTTTGCTTTGTTGTGTTTCAGCCTCTCAAATACTGCACTATTGCTATCATGTCCCCCCTTCTTTTCTCTAGACTGGCCATACCCAATTCCTGCAACTGTTCTTCATATGTTTTTGTCTCCAGGCCTTTAATCATCTTAGTTGCTCTTCTTTGCACTTTTTCCAAAGTCTCAACAACTTTTTTGTAATGTGGTGACAAAATCTGGATGCAGGGTGAGTACACCCAGATGCGCGCGCGCGCGCGCGCACACACACACACACACACACACACACACACACACTGCTTTAGATATTTCAGCAAAACAGTGCAACATTGATGAGTCAATTTTTACAATTTAATCTCCTACTTCACTTTGGAGATTTGAAAGAATAAATGAAAATGATAGTAAGATCATTTTGAGAATAATAGTCATAACTTACTGAAAATTAAGCATGGCAAACTCCATACTTCAACTCTATAATTGAAATAATTAGAATTTCATCATAATACCCTATAGCTTTGATTGACTTTAATTACAATTTTACTTAATATTTACAGGTTTGCTAGTATTTATTGTTTGATAATTATATTTTCAAATGATATTTCAGGATGCCATAAAAGGTGTGTGCTTAATTGTTTCAACTATACTACTGAGTGGAATTTTAATTATAGCTAATATAGCTGATATTATATTAATATATTATAATGTAACTTACTAATAAAAAAATAAAAGTAAAGGGATTAGCAAACAATGAAGACAAAAGTTGAGTACAAACATTTCTACATAATTGCAATATTAACAACTGACACTCAGTTTAACACACATCCAAAATTGTACTCTGTTAAATACAGTTTGGACTTCATTAAAAATACATCAAGAAATATTACTTGGGCTATAACAGCTTTACAAGATGCAACTGTCATATCAAACTATTGTAATTATCAATGGAATCATTCAATAAAAAATTAAATTTATCCTACACATTAACTGATTGATTGATTGGCTGCCCATCTTGCCACAAGGTGACTTTGGATGGCTTACAACATTAAAAGTGGTAAAACCATAATACAAATAGCAAGTATAATTAAAAGAATACAAGATTATAATTAAAAGATGGGAGTGGATGGAGCAAGATGTGCAGGGGGCAGGTGAGATCTACTATTAGTCCATCAACCACCTCCAGCAAGGTAGTCCTCCCTTGAGGCCCCAGGACAACTGGCAGAGCCAGATCTTCAGGCTCTTGCGGAAGATCAGGAGGGTGAGAGACAATCTCACCTCAAGATGTTACAAAAGGTCGAGCTCTTCTCCTGGACCCTGCAACCTGAGATTCCTTGACAGACAGGAACTGTAGTATGCTTCCTCTGCTGGCATGGATGGGATGAGCCTTTCTAATAGGGGTGAGACGATTCCTCAAATTACCTGGGCCCATGCCATGCAGGGCTCTAAAGGGGATGACCAACACCTTGAATTGAATCAGGAAGCAAACTGGCAGCTTGTGGAACACCAATGTAAATGGACCATGTAAGGGCCACTAAGACTGCCCACACTGCCACACTCTGCGCCACTTGATGCTTCTGAATGCTCTTCAAGGATATGTAGAGTGCATTGTAATAGTCCAAGTGTGAGATGACCAGGGATTAAATGATTGAACGCATGGACTCTTCATCCAGGAATGTCCACAATTGACACTCAACCCAAAGTTATACAAAGGTTCTCCTAGCTATGACTGCCACTTGCTCTTTGAACAGGAGTCACAAGTCCAGCAGAAACCCCAAGTTGTGATCCAGGTCTGTTGGGGTAGTGCTACCCCATCTAGAACTAAAGATATTGAATTCCTGATCTTGGAGCTCCATGCATCCAAAGTCATACTAATGACACCTCAATCAATGGTGATGGATGAAGTCACCCAGCAGCTTCATGTAGATGTTAAAAAGGAGTGGAGAAGAGTACCGAGTTCTGTGGCATCCACAGAAGAGAGGTGGTGGACTGGATCTCTTACTCCCTATTAACACAGATTGAGACTGGCCTTGGAGAAATATACACTGAATCAATAAATCTGTTTCTACTCAATAGCTTATGAATGCAGTAAAAAGGGGGATTTAAAGGGAAATAATTCTTTGGGGTTTCTTTGGCTTGGAAAATAGTATTTATATGCAACTCTAATTAATTGAGGTTGGTTGGGAGCCTGTTGGATTGGGTTTTCTTTGTTTACATGTTTATCTCTGAGCTGCTTATGATTTCTTTTCTGTGTTTTGCATTGTTCTTACATTTTGCAACTGTAAAATGCCCAGAGTCATTAGGAGTCAGACAGCTTCTAAATCAGTGTTTTTCAATCTTGGCAACATTAAGATGTGTGGGCTTTAACTCCCAGATTTTCTCTGCCAGGATGCTGGGAATACTGCCAAGTTTGAAAAACACTGCTGTAAATTGTATATATGCATACATATATTAACTATCTAAGTAACTAACCTGAGAGGTGCTTACAGCAATAGTTGAACTAAAAAAAAATCAATGAATGTAAAATAGTTTCAGTGGAGAAACTTTGAAGTGACAAGTGAAAAAATTGCTGCTGTTAGGAAGAGGTGGAAACAGGATGGTGGAAGTAGTAATTTAGAGGCAATGTAGTATCATGAATAAGCAGAGATCTCAGACCAGAAGACAAATTCAAGCTCAGTAGGTCAATTTGAAGCAATCTGTTTCAACCAAATCTATCCCACAAATGGTTATTGTGGAGATTGAATTAGGGAAGACACCAAATATAACAGGATGGTGCTGTGATCTGGATTTTTAGGGGAAAAGATGATTCAGATGCAAGGAAACATAGTTAGCTTTTATCACAACCTCCTTTAATGAAAAGGGTTTCACATACTGTAATTCCAGGAACATATTTAGCTTCTTTAAGCAATTCTTCGTGGGGGCCATGCGAGGACTCCTGTTACATACTGATGCACCGAGTACGTATTTGCATACTCGCCACTGATTGGCTTAGTCAGCGGCGGGAGAATTGAACCGCTGTCAATGGCCAGCAGGCTGCAGGGGAACCCTTAAAAGCGGTTTCCCTGCCGCCAGCCAGCAGTCCGCATTAGCCATTGCTAACTAGAAATAAAGGTGCTGAACTGTTCCTACATCTCGACTATTCTTCCCGCGTGAATCTAACAACTCCCATGCTTCAAATTACCTTTTCCTTTTTGAATCACTACATAACCCCCCATGTGGAGCTATCCATGTAAGCTTCTTAGAAAAAGACAGGATATAAATCACTGGTTATTTCCAAACTTGGCAACTTTAAGGTTGCCAAGACTTCAACTGCCAGAACTGGCTGAAGAATTGTGAGAGCTAATTGAATCTTAAAATTGCCAAGTTAAAGAAGAAGAAAAAAAAACTACTACAAATGAAATGAATACATAAATACTCAAATTTGTCCATACTAAAACCTTAATACATAGGTCAACAGATATTAGTAGAACCTTTAATATTTTGTATATCTTTGAAATTTTATTTCTACTCTTGCTCAAACATTGTGTACATAAGCATAAACATTCTCAAACCTGAGTTCAATATTCACAGCAGATTATTTGTGATATTTTGGTACAGGAGGCACACAAACAGTGAAATATGTGAGACAGCCAGTTAAAGAAATATATATGAACCAGCTCCAGGAAAGGAACTTTAATTACAACCTGCTGCACTATAGCCCAAAGATACGACACTGTTTATTCCAAAATTATTCCCTTAGAGTAAAAATGGATGATTCAGGTTTGATTCAGGTATACTATTAGTGTCTAGAATAAGTATTTGTTATGATTCTTTCCCCAGAGGTAGCACAGTGAGAATTGGGGTCCTGTGATAAATAATTAACAAAATCAGTGTTCGTTTTGTCAAAGCTTTTTTAAATTAAATTCAGTAGCGCTACATTGTTCTGGCAAATGGCCCCCGTATTTTTAAGGATATATTTTTTAATTTGCTTTGCCTGTTTTATTTGTCCACACAGGCTTAATTGTGGGCAGAATGCACTCGTTTACATACTCCATTTCTGCAAATCTTACTACTTCTGTTTTTACCACTACCCTACTGCCAATAAGAATGTAACAAGTGATTGTTTTTCATCTGATTTTATATGACGTTTGGAATACAAACTTTGAATTTTTGACATTTTGTTTTTACTCTAACCTGAAGCTGTTCTGACAAACACTTTATGTAATATCGCAACTTTCACCCCCATTTTCCAGTATGGAAAGTCTATTCACCATGGTCAACCATTTAATTTCTTGATTTATTTTTTAAAAGGATATCATTATTGCTAGAGTAAGAGCAGTGTAATGACCTAGTGTGAAGATACTTACCTCCCACTTGGAAGGTTGAGAGTTCAATCCTAAATAGAGGCAGATGTTTCTCTCTACCAGGGCGCAAAGAAAAAATATCTACTGAAAACTTCACATGTTGTCAGGAAGGGCATCCAGCCAGTAAATGCTTAGCTCCATCTAGTCTCCTGGATTCTACCTCAAATTAAGGGATTTGTTGTTGTTGTTGTTAGTCGTGAAGTTGTGTCTGACTCATCGCGACCCCATGTACAACGTTCCTCCAGGCCTTCCTGTCCTTATGACCCTTATGTAATTAAGGGATTACAGGGTTGTAAAAAAAGAAGTTTTTCATTGTTATAGTTAAAGAAATGGAATAATAAAAGGCAAACTATGCATTTGATAATAACAGCTGAATAAATATAAAGAAGCAATTGAAATAATACATACAGACCAAACAGGTTACATTTACAATAGGAAAATGAAGGACAATGGCATACTTATAATAAATGTACTAAACTATATCAACATTTTTTTTAAAAAAAATAGCATAACAGTTTTAGGAGCAGAAAAGTCCCTTGACAAATTATTAGCAGTTTTTCTTTTAAACGAATCCTGGAAAATAATATAAATATATGAATAAATTTTCTTCCATTTTTTTGTTTTCTTATCATATTAGAAAAAAATTGCACAAAGATACAAAAAGAAACAATGATGGAAACAATAAAATGCTAAACTAATGAATATGTGCTAAAAAAAAACCCTCCAAAAATCCATCAAAACTCAAAATCAAGAGATTGATTAGAAAGCAACAAAAAATAGTAAAGATAAATCCAATTAACTACTTACACACTCTACAAACTCTAATTATCACTTGTTTTAAGATAGATAGATAGATAGACAGATAGATAGATAGATAGATAGATAGATAGATAGATAGATAGATAGATATAGATTACATAATAGATAGATAGATAGATAGATAGATAGATAGATAGATAGATAGATAGATAGATAGATAGATAGATTGTTGATATACATGCTAATTAAATAAATAGATTTAAATTAGACAAAACTTCAGGACTTTATTTTATAATCTTATATAAAAGTAAATTTACTAACATTAAAAGAGTCACTGCAGACATCTAAAAATATAGGAAAGAAGATGTCTGAGAGTAATTTATAACGTTCCATTAAGAAACTATTTGGGCAAAGAATATTGGGGTTGCAGCAACGGAACTGGATTCCATTTTTCATGAAGTGACATGTTTTACTATGTTAGGACCAATACTTACAGAAATTTTTACATTGGTTCTAGTTGAAAAAGTATTGTTAATGTCCCACTCATAATCAGAAGATAGTAAGAATAGCTCTTGTAAACATTTTTACACATTTTAAACAAAAATAGGCAGGAGATCTGAGTTATCAATATCTGCTATTAAATGTGAATATAAGGTTTCCCTATATTTTAATCAAGGCTTTCTTATGCAAATCTAAATCTTCACTTGTTTTTAAAATTTAGTACCTTTCAGCCTTAATCTCTCATACTGAATTCACAAGTTTTTGCATTCTCCACCATCTCCTATTGTGCCTGCATTGTTTTCATATCATCCACTATAATTTAATGTTGCAACCCAAAGTAGTAATGTGCTTATCCAAAGTACCAGTATTTCTACAAATCCTTGAGCATAATTTATTGTGAGTGGATTTCCTGAGATTACACATTAATTGAATTTTTCCCATCGGCTGGGAGCTCAGTTCTTCCTCAAAAAGAGCTCCAGCTGCTGCTTGCATTGTATCAGAAGATTTAGACAGCTTTTAGATTTGCAAATGGAATGTCTCAAAACTGTAGAAACAGTTTCATCTTTAGCAGAGGTGGGTTCCTCCCGGTTCGGACCGGTTCGCCCGAACCGGTAGCGACCTGCTGGTAACGTCACGGTGACGTCACGGATCCGGTTCGGTCGGTGCCGGTCCGTGGGTGCCACCATCTTTTTTTTGGATTTTTTTTTTTGGAAAAAAAAATTGGGGGAATTTTTTTTTCTTCTGCGCATGCACAGAAACTGAGTTTCTGGCACTGCGCATGCATCGCCATCTTGTTTTTGGCTCTTTTTTGGGGATTTTTTTTTAAAAAAAATTGGCACTGTGCATGCGCGCGTGCGCAAAGCGCGCGCGCACCCATGAGACGCGGCCATGCGGTGCGGGAGGAAGCAAACCGGCAACGAGATAAGTTAGAACCCACCCCTGATCTTTAGGTTTTTACTATCAAGACTAACTCTTCTAAAGCGGATGGGCAGGGAAGACTCTCCTCAACTGAAGAGGGAGACACATTTTAGCCTTCTACTTTATGTTGCATGAAATATGCATTTCTATATGTAGCACAAAGTGCACTTTATGAATTTAGAGCATGTTGCAGAGAAAAATAATTAGAGGCGAAATGAATCTTGTTTCCATGCTCTCAATCCTCAAGAATAAGACCGGAGACCAGGAAAGAATAAAAGTAATGTATTTGACAAAACAAAAATAAGAACATCTAAGTCTGTGTCTAGAACAAAGAAAACAAAGAAATTAACACATGCGCAGTACAGGTATCACATGAGAACTGCATATCAGTGTACAGTGTCATTTCAGAATAAGAGTCCAGCTGACAAATAAATATGAACGTAGTAACAAACCCCTTCTTTGTCAGTTGGGTGGATATCAGTTAAAACATCAATTAAGGCACATCATCCCACACAGGTATTCATGCTGCGCTGCTGGTAATGGTTTGTTAAGCATGTCAGCAATTTGATCACATGTAGATACGTACTGCAATTTTACAAAACCTTGTTTAACCAACTGTTTAATATTTTTATACTGAATGTCAATGTGTCTGGACCTAGCACCCATGAAATGTGAATCAGAAATATAAACCACTGATTGATTATCTTCCATCACGGTGATTGGTTGAATCGGACAAGTCCAAATATCTGTAACTAAAGCATCAAACCAAGTAAGATAGTTACATGCATCAGAAACACAAGCATATTCAGCCTCGGTAGACGAACAAGAAACAAAGTTCTGTTTTCCGACATTCCAGTAAACTGGACACCCATTCAAAAACAGCATAAAACCTGAAGTACTTTTTCTTGACTTCTCACTTGCCCACCAATCATAAGCATAACAACATAATTCTGCATCCTCAAAATGTGTTGGTTCGAA
>QLTV01002421.1:559347-571903 GCA_003457575.1 Thermophis baileyi | reverse complement strand
GAGGGGAAGATGAGAAGAGAGCAAGTAAGGAAAAAAAAAGAAAGATGGGAAGGAATAAGATGAAAATGTGAAAATGGAAGGAAAAAGAAAAGGAAGGAAGGAAGGAAGGAAGGAAGGAAGGAAGGAAGGAAGGAAGGAAGGAAGGAAGGAAGGAAGGAAGGAAGGAAGGAAGGAAGGAAGGAAGGAAGGAAGACGATTAAAGATTCTTCATTTCATGAATCAGCTCTGAAGTGAGTTAGCCTTGGTTAAAATAACTAGATTTATAACTCCTTTCTTTTTCCCCCTTTTTAATTAAACTAGTGAAATACGAACAACTACAATAGCAACAAAAATGAAATAGGGTAGATTAATCTAATGAAAAAAAATTCCTATATACATTATAGGAGGTGGCGAGGTGGCGCAGTGGTTAGAGTGCAGTACTGCAGGCTACTTCAGCTGACTGCTAGCTGCAGTTCAGCGGTTCAAATCTCACCGGCTCAAGGTTGACTCAGCCTTCCATCCTTCTGAGGTGGGTAAAATGAGGACCCAGATTGTTGGGGGCAATATGCTGACTCTGTGAACCGCTTAGAGAGGGCTGTAAAGCACTGTAAAGCGGTATATAAGTCTAAGTGCTATTGCTATTGCTATAATGATTAAAATAAGTTAAACAGTAAGAAAGGATAAAAAGAATGAATAAAAATCAATATATTATTCATTTGGTATCAATATGGGATTAATTAAATCCTTAAAGTTTTAATTAAATGTAACTCTTATAGAAACATTGCTTCATCTTCTCATTTTTAAAAATAAAGACTTTAAAAAAAAATTGCTCCTATCCTACATCTCTTTAATACCAGAGGTTTCTTCCATTTACATAAAATTATCCTCTTTGCTGAGCTCCAGGGTCAGTAAAGCTCATCATAAAATGACAAATTCCATATTTTAGGAACATAATTGAGCATCAGATTTGCATCATTAACTATCACAGTTCTCTCCAAAATTGTATGGACACATGCCTATAACTTGAAACCAAAATGAACCTATGGCCAGACAAAAACAAATCTTACAAATTAAAAAAAAAACAACAACATTCAAGTTTATGACTATGCCAGCACAAGATATCTGATGTCCAACTGTTCTTATACAGCCCTTAAGAAGATCCAATAGACACAAAATAATGTTTCTGGATGAATAACCTTTTTTTAAAAAAAAAAATTATAAGAAATATGTTTCATATTTATTAACACTTAAAGTCATTGATTATCTGCTATTGAATATTCCAATTTGAAAACACATATAAAACCAATATGTTTTTGACAGTGTCCCTCAAATTACATGCACTTTCTGAATATCATTCACAGGATACAAAATTGAAACTGGTTGATGGGTCCTGGAAGCATTGATACTGATAAAAGATGTGAAAGAATGTATATTCGGGACTAAAATTCCATATCGCAAAAAAGAAAAGAAAACCAACATTGACTAAACATTATTATTCTATTTTATAAAGATCTCAATCTGCAATTTCCAGAATTCTACTCCAGCATAATATGGGACTTTGGGAAATTTTGCCCAATAATCCAGAGAAAATCAAGATAACATGTACAAAGCTAAAAGATAGTATATAAAGTGTGGCTAGGTAACCCCTAAAATTACTGAATCTCAGTTCAATAGAAATACTAAGCCACAATTAATACTTGTTCAATACAAACTAATTTGCTGCTTTTCAACAGAGGGACATTCCAATCCCTTCATATTCATTTGGAATTGAGACTTCAATTTTCTCTATTTAGTTCAAGGCAAAGCTTTGGGGATACAATAAGCACACTAGATTGGATTCTGTTGATCAGAAAGTCTGTTTTTAACACCTAATTCAACTCTAGTTAATAGTCTAAATTGTTCTCAGTCAATTATTATCTCCCCCTTTGCCTTTTTTCCCCTTTCTGTTTTCAACAAATTCAGTAGTTAAAAATAAATACCAGTAAATAGTTAGAAAAGAAAAAGAAAGAAACATCAGTTTGTCTTGTGCTAGCCCATAATACTGAAATTATCCAATATGGTCAAGTCAGGAAATCAATAAATTTAACTCAGCAGAACAACATATGAATTCTAATGAATCCTTCACAATAGTTCAGCATCATTTCTTGTAACTCATAAAATTATATCTGAATCTCAAGCAAAAGTGATATCTGCATTCTCAGTAATAAACTATTCTATATCTCTTCATGTTCTTTCTTTATATTTGTTCATGATTCTTTTCTAATGTCAGCAACATCTGTCAAATGTACTTGTTTTAAGGCAGGCAATCTAAATTCTTGTCCAGCATTTAGGTGTGATCTCTTCTCTTTAAAATTTCTTTCTCTTGTTTATGCTATGATTTACTAACTTGATCAGGTTGCTGGAACTATGAGATATGGGAATTTGAATAGAATCCATGGAAGATTGCCTGTGAATTGGCTCAAAAGCCAGTCATGAACTTTCTGAAAACTGAAATAGTCTGTTCAGCTACTGTTTCTGGCGGGGGGGGGGGAGAGATAAAATGCAGCATAGATGAATATAACTTCAAATGAAGGATGGTGATCTAAACACATTGTCTCACTATAGAATTTCCATACAAGATATAAGAAATGCAGCAAACTGGACATGAGTCAAAAATAGAATACTGTAATTCAGAGCACTGTGTTACTAGGTAGCTAGAGATACAGTTTCAAGGTACTCGAAGGAATTCTAATGTATATATAAAAAAGCCAAATACCACTCATGCATCATCACGAAATCTCCAGAACCGTAAAGCCTACAAACTTGAAACTTGGCACGTATGTTCCTCTTGGCTTCAAGGTGCTCGTTAAGAAAGGATTTTTTGAAATGAACATCAGATCATTAGTATTTCTTATATTATTATTAACACGCTCTAATGCTAAGGAGTTAGACGTTCTACTCCCCCTCCCCACCTGAAAGGGAGAGAAGGGGATAAGATAGGAGAGGCTTTTGTGGGGCAAACCGGAGGGAGAGAAGGGGATAGGAGAGGATCAATGGGGTCAGCCTCAGGGAGAGAAGGGGGATAGGGGAGGAGAGGCTTCTGTGGGGCAAGCCTGAGGGAGAGAAGGGGAGAGGAGAGGCTTCTATTGGGCAAGCCTGAGGGAGAGAAGGGGGATAGGATAGGAGAGGCTTCTGTGAGGCAAGACTGAGGGAGAGAAGGGGAGAGGAGAGGCCAATCGTAACTACCCATTAATGTTCAAGCTTTAACTGTCAATTTATCAAGCCCAATCACATAGTTTCGTAGTGAAGTACGGGTATCCAGCTACTAGTCTATGTATAAACACCTCATGTGCCGAATGTTATTGAATTCCGAAAACAGACAAAGAAGTTGCAAACAAGAGAAAGTGGCAAAAAAGAAAAAAAAATAAGAAAAAAAATATCATTTCCATTTGGAAAGGAATGCTATGGTGTTGTTCTGTTCCTGGTGTCCTATTTCTTTTTAAGTCTGTATGAGCAACAGTTGCTCCTTCGAAGAGTCTACATTTCATGAAATAAATAAAAAATTTGATCGCATTGTCACTCGTTCCAGCAAGCGTAGTGGCTGTCTGTCTCATGACATATTGATTTTGAAATTATGCAGGATGGTGTTCCTTTCTTTCTTTCTTTCTTTCTTTCTTTCTTTGCTGAAGTCACACCACAAGCCCTGATAATGGATCTAATTTCAAGTTATCAGCCGGCTTTCTCCTTCCAGCCAGTTTCTGAAACTCAATTCGCAGTTCCTAAGATTAAACTATCTGATGCTGGTAGCAGCACTTTTTCATTTTATATGTTATGGATCCATTTCCTTCAACGCTTGACACTGCATTTCAGGCTGAAGACTTAATTTGGTCCAGTGGTGGGTTTCAATTTTTTTTACTACCGGTTCTGTGGGTGTGGCTTGGTGGGCGTGGCGTGGCTTGGTGGGCGTGGCAGGGAAAGGTTACTGCAAAATCCCCATTTCCTCCCGATCAGCTAGGACTCGGGAGGCAGAGAATAGATGGGGGCGGGGCCAGTCAGAGGTGGTATTTACCGGTTCTCCAAACTACTCAAAATTTCCGCTACCATTTCTCCAGAACTGGTTAGAACCTGCTGAAACCCACCTCTGATTTGGTCCCCATTTTTTAAGGGCTTTCAAACTTTTAGTCCCTGTGGGTTGGGATTTTGCTAAAAAGCCTGTAAAGAGCATTCTAAAATCCTTTACTAAAGATTGAGTAGAGGGAAATGGTACAAGGAGAAAAGATAGAAATATCAATATAGCAGGCTACAAATCACTGTGAATTGATTATTTCCTCAAGTTTAAAGGTTCAAATGCCAAATAATACAAATGCCTTTGTCTTGAAGCTTTGATAGCTGTTGCTTAACAAAGGATAAATAATCTGGATTGGATGGGAAAAATAACCCATCCAGTAAGAAGATAAATAAGTTTCCTGGGTTGTGTTCTTTTTAAAAAAAAAATGCTTACATGTTTTAGGTTTAAAAAATTAGTCATGTCTCATGTAGAGAATTGTGTTTAGAAGATACTGAGTGAGTCTTAGAGTCACTGCGTTTGGGAATAGCATTGTAACAGGTTTTGAAAAGCTACATTTTGTTATTGAAATTGCAAACTTAAAAATATTTCTGCTACCGAATTAGCTAAAAGAATGGAATATGGTTCTAAAACATATGGTATAAATTGAAACAGTTTGCAAGTTATCTAATCACTGTTGAGGAATGGTCTTCAAATACTTACCGTAAATCTACAGCATGTCAGTATGTCAAAACTGTCAAGTACAACCTAGGAAGAGCCGAGGTGGCGCAGTGGTTAGAGTGCAGTACTGCAGGCTACTTCAGCTGACTGCTAGCTGCAGTTCAGCGGTTCAAATCTCACCGGCTCAAGGTTGACTCAGCCTTCCATCCTTCCGAGGTGGGCAAAATGAGGACCCAGATTGTTGGGGGCAATATGCTGACTCTGTGAACCGCTTAGAGAAGGCTGTAAAGCACTGTGAAGCGGTATATAAGTCTAAGTGCTATTGCTATTGCTATTGCTATTGTTATAAAATGTTTGCTGTTTTGGACACTGACTTGTAGTACATTTCATTTATCAGTACTGAAAAATGATTCATCATTGCAGCTAAAATATATAACTGCAATTGCATATCAATTGTCAAATAATGTTCAGTACTGCACTCTGACTATTGCATACTAATGACTATTGCATACACCAGCTGTCAATGGCTGCTACATATCAAATGTACATTGGTAATTACTGCGTGCTCAAAAACAGACTTTGTAAAAAAAGAAATGTTAAAACATGATTAATTGTGAAGTGAAGACTGTCAGTTTGGCCACCATCAAAACTCAAGAGCTCAATTCGGCAGCCAATTCATCACAAGTCCTTCTTTATCAAGGTCAATACATCACAACTGTCTATCGGAATTCCTTTAAGATAGGTCAGCAGCAAGAGAGTGTGTGATTATATACAGTATGTAATAATGGTGTAAGTAATGCTTTAGCACAAATAATATTTCTACAAAGAACTTCCTACACAGTACTGGTTTTTTTTAAATTTAAACTTGTTTAAATATCTCACATAACTATATATCTTTAGACAATAGAATATTGCAGCTTAGACCTTTTTTTCCCCCTTCTAAAATGTCATGTAGTCTTTGACTGGGAGTGGCTTAATGTAGTAAAAGCTTCTTCAGTTGGCTTAGGGCAGGGGTGACAAACTCAAGGCCCGCGGCAGGGGTGGGTTCCTCCCGGTTCATACTGGGTCACCCGAACCGGTAGCGAGGCTCTGGTGACGTCATGATGGCGTCATGGACTCGCCTTGGTCGGTGCCGGTCCGTGGGCACCGCCATTTTTTTCCGGGAATTTTTGGCGGCTTTTTTTCATTTTGGGCTGTTTGTGCTCTGCTGCTGCTTTGGAAAGGGCCCTCCCACCCGCCCCCAGGTGAAGGCTGTCCTTTATTCTTCACCCGTAGCACAGCTGATCAGCTCCTCAGCTGTGTTTCGGGCAGATTATAGTCACTGAGCATGTGCGGACACAGAATTGCACCGGGGGAGCGCGCGCGCACGTAACCCTAAGCCACGTCTACAGAGTGGTAGCGGAAATTTTCGGAACCCACCCCTGGCCCGCGGGCTGAATCCAGCCCATAGGGTACTTAGATCTGGCCTACGGGGCTGGCCTTGAAACAGCATAGGACCGGCCTGCGGTGCCTCTGCCAGTGAAAACGGATTTCGGGGGGAAGGAAGGAAGGAAGGAAGGAAGGAAAGGAAGGAAGGAAGGAAGGAAGGAAGGAAGGCAGGAAGGAAGGAAGGAAGGAAGGAAGGAAGGAAGGAAGGAAGGAAGGAAGGAAGGAAGTAATGAGAGTGAGTGAGGATCTCAGGGAAGCCCTGCATTAGCACTTGGCCACCATAGGTGCCCCCTGACATGAGTCCTGTGTCATGCCCACCATGGCCATTCCCACCCTCGGCCCTCCAAGGTCATACACAACCCTGATGTGGCCCTCAATGAAATTGAATTTGACACCCTTGGCTTAGGGGAATCTTAAAGTCAGAAAAATCAAGTTTCAAAGCTTTTCATAGATCATACCACTGGCCTGGAGGACACTAGGTACAAGTTAACACATCTGAATTCCTGTCTGAAACAGCACTGTATATTCTATATTTTAAATGGCACGGTATAATCTATATTTTGATCCAGTTTATTAAAGTACTTATAAAGGAAATGGCCTCTTTTTCAACGTGGAACGCAAAGTAGAATTCACTAAAACCAAACAAGCACAAAAAAGAGTCTTAACTTGCCTCCAAAATAGAAATGTGTTAAGATGTAATTAATATTCAGTTGTTTTCTGCATTTTATGTTACCCTGCGTCCTTTCTATCCATAATTTGTAAGTACTTGTAGATAATTATTAGATTATTATAAATCATTATTTTATTCACCCTTTTTGATATTTCAATTATTTTACATAATATTAAGCATTTTAATAATTCTTCACAAGATAATCTAGATAACCCAATCATATTTTGTTTGAAACTTCTGAACTCCTGCCAATCTATCAAGGTTCTTTTGGCAATTAGTTGTTGAATATTGATTCTGAACAGGCGTTTTTCTGGAGGAGTGATCAGAGTTGCATTCTTCTATGCTGAAATGTAATGCTCTGTTGACAAAGACTAAAAGCTCATGAGGCATGGATTCTTAAAATAGATTCTCCTTCATAATATCAACCAACCTTCATGGTATTAATTGTTATGAACGATAAATGAGATGGACCTGAAATTAATTCATTAAATGCACTTTTACAGCCCCTCCTTACCACTACTGTTTCTAGAAAGGAAAGATGTTGACTGTAAAGCAATGATGGTTTATTTGTTGGACTAATATGGATTTAAAAGAAAATAAAAAGATGTCTGAATGCCAAGATTCTTCTTTCAGAATGTAATGCATGCAAGCGGGAAAGAAATGGAGCTGCAGCTGCAATACATTTTCAGTTGCTCTGTTCATTTTTCTTCATAAAGTAAAGGTAAAGGTTTCCCTGTCCAATCATGTCTGAGTCTATGGCATGGCGCTCACCTCCATTTCTTGGCCGAAGGAGCCAGCATTGTCTGAAGACAATTCCATGGTCATGTGGCCAGCATGGCTATATACCAAAGGTGCATGGAATGCTGTTACCTTCTTACTGAAGTGGTACCTATTAATCTACTTGCATTTGCATGCTTTCAAACTGCTAGATGGGCTGGAGCTGGGGCAAGGAAAGGGAGCTTACCCCATTGCACAGCACTTGGTCTCAAATCTGGGCTGTCAGCTCTCTAGCTGACAAGCTCAGCTTCTTTAACCACTGAGCCATCGCGTCCCATGATATTTCTTGAAGCAGCTTTCAAATCCTGGAAGTAACCACTGCTTTTAATATTAACCTAATATTCTCATCTATCCTGGGCCAGTAAAGAACTGAAGATATCTGAGCCCTCTGTTTATTTTCAAATGGTGCCTTACATCACTTTGAAACTAACTGTTAGTGGTTGCACTTTGCTTTTATTGTTGCTATCCATTGTCAGTTCTGGTAGACGCCCTAGCAGTTTAACTCTCCCAAGAAAGAGATATCAATGACACTGACACAGGGGTGGGTTCTAACTTACCTCGCTGCTGGTTCGCTTCCTCCCGCGCCACGTGGGTGTGCCTCGTGGGTGCACAATGCGGCGCAGTGCAAAAAAAATAATAAAAATATTCCCCCCCAAAAAAAGCTGAAAACAAGATGGTGATGCATGCGCAGTGCCAGAAACTCGGCTTCTGCGCATGCGCAGAAGAAAAAAAACCCAGGGGAAAATTTTAAAAAAATCCAAAAAAAATCAAAAAAAAAAAAGATGGCGGTGCCCACGGACCACCACTGACCGAACCGGATCGGTGACATCATCGTGATGTCACCAGTGGGTCGCTACCGGTTCAGGCAAACTGGTCCGAACCGGGAGGAACCTACCTCTGCACTGACATATATATTTACCTGTTAGGTCAGTTTTGCAGCAGATACTTTCATTGCTCTCATCCTATCCTACTAAATAGTATATGGTGTTTTGTTTTGGGTTTTTTTAAGTTCACCAAGAGAGAGAGAAAACAAGGAGTGCCATGAGAAGTTCACCAGGACAGCTTGGCAATGAGTTTAAGACAAGTCCTTAACACATTTTACTCTAAGTCAAGAGTTTGCACTGACTGAAAACAACCTGACATACAGTATATTAGAAGTGCAGGCCCATACTTGTACTGGGGCTTTAAAACGAAAAGCTAAAGGACAGGCTTAGTGGAACAAACAGCTACTATCTGTCTATTTGTCTGTCTGCCTGTCTGTGGTCTGTCTACTGAGGTGTTATAACAAGCACAGCTTTCCAAAATGAAGAGAAACCAACAACCTAATCAAAGAGGAAAATGGCAAAAAAACAAAAAACAAAACAAAAACAAAGAGACACTGAAAATACTCTGCAGTGTGGCACCTCCCAGAAGAGGTAGAATTTTGACTCAGCTCTTTCTTGTCCTCTCAAGAATAGAACCAGAACTGGAATGGTGGCTGCATTCAGGGGACAAAGGAAATACAACTACCTTGTGAAACAAGAGAAAATACATTCCTAGTAGTTTCACGTGACTACAAGGCACCAAAACAACTGGATGCAAATCAAAGCCATTGACTTCTGTTACAGGCCAGCTTTATGAAGGCAAGATGCACCAGTGAGAGAGTACAGAAAAATTATGAACAACTCATTCCTACCAGTGCATGCCAACCTTCCTCATTTATTAGCAGGAAGACTCAAATCCAGGAAGCCAACTTGCACAACATCTGCTCAACAATTTCAACATTGATTCCCAATGATAAGCCAAATGCCCAGACATAGGAAGACATAGGAATGACCCCACAAAATAGGTGCCATGCTTTGAACTACCATGTCAACAATGGACAATTCTGAATAGGATTCACATCTCACACAGCATCTGCCGGGACTCTGTGTATAAATGGAGCATAGTATCCTCCCTTCGGTGTGACTGTTGGGTCCCATGTCAAACTCTGGATCACATCATGACTGGCTGTAAGTTGAGGGCATATACCAGTCCAGTATTTGATTTTTATTTGATTTTTTTGTATAAATGATGCTGCACTTCAGTGGTTAGATGGCTTAGACATTGGTGTTTGAACATAGATTTTTTTTAACATTTATATTGTATTGGGTTCCAATCTAGATGAAATGTTAATATATATTGCTGGTCCATGTAGTGCCATGCACTAAATAAATAAATAGGTCTGCATCAAGGATAAGATAAGATAAGGAGACTGGAGGCAAAATCATATGAAGAACGGTTACAGCAGGGGTGAAATGCTCCTGGTTTGGCCCGGTCTGGGTGTACCAGTTGCAGCGGCGTCTAGTGGTTTGGAGAACCGGTAGTGGCCACAGCGCGAGGCTCCGCCCACCCACCCGGACGTTGCCACTTTTTTTTAGCCCTCTGCGCATGCGCAAAGTGTTCTGTGCATGCACAGAGGGTGGAAAAGCATGTGCATGAGCGGAGCGCAGGTAAAAAGAATGCACTTCCTAACCGGTAGGGAAGGTAAGTAGATTTCAGCGCTGGGTTACAGGAAGTGGGCATGGCTATTCTAGTGAAGAGAAGGACCCATGGAGACATGATAGCAGTGTTCCAATACTTGAGGGGCTGTCACAGAGAGGAGGAGGTCAACCTATTTTCCAAAGCACCTGAAGGCCAGACAAGGAATAATGGATGGAAACTGAACAAGGAGAGATTCAACCTGGAAATAAGGAGAAATTGTCTGATAGTGAGAACAATCAACCAATGGAACTGCTTGCCTTCGGAAGTTGTGGGAGCTTCATCACTGGAAGCTTTCAAGAAGAGACTGGACTGCCATCTGTCAGAAATGGGGTAGGGTCTCCTGCTTGGGTGAGGGGATTGGACGAGATGACCTACAAGGTCCCTTCCAACTCTGTTATTCTGTTATTAAGTGTATAAAAGAAATTCAAGAACCCTGGAGCTCAAACTGAAAAAAAAATGTAAAGTTTTGCAGTCAAATGACTGATTGGGTTTCCAGAATTCAAATGGCATAAATAACATCTCATCAACCAGAGGTGGGTTCCTACTGGTTCAGACCGGTTCTATAGAACCATTAGTAACGTGGTGGCGTGGGTCGCTAGAACCGGTAGCAACCCACACCTGCCATGCCCCCGAACCGGTTCTTTCGGCAGCACCATAGGCACCGCCATTTTGGTTTTTTGCTTTTTTAAAGCACTGTGCATGCCTGAAGTGCGTGCACACCCGCGCGGCGCAGCACTGAGCAAACCGGCAGCAAGGTAAACCAGAACCCACCCCTGTCATCAACACTATCAAAAATGTGTACAGCTAAAACATGACAGATTGATGACAAGGGTTTCATATTGAGGGTTGGTGGGGAAAACACTGAAGAAAATATAAACCAAATAAATGAATAAAGAACTCTGTGGAAGGGAAAAAAGGCTGATGTTGAAATGATGTAGAATTACAGGGCCTATTAAATCACTTAATCAAATGTCAGAAAGAACATTGGCTCTTAAAGATTGTAAGCTTCATTGTCCACGTGAAAAAAATCGGAGTTGTACTATCATTGAAGATAAGCTTCAGTGTTAGAATAGAAGGTAAATTGACAATAGTTAAAAGGAAGACCTTGTATTTGGCTCTCATGACTGGAATATAGGGTTTTCCTATAGGGAAAACACAAATTGTTCCAAAGGAGCAAGAAAACAAAAAAGGAGGAGGAATTACACTGAATGTTAAATGCAACCAAATCAGGGCGCCTGGTGATATTATAAACATCAGTTGAGTTGTCATAACCATGGAGTGGGGGAGAGCAGTAAGTTATTATGGTTTGCTTGCTCCCTGGCCCAGTGCGATTGGTTCACAGGTTCTTTTGGATATAGAAGCAAAAAGGATAACTTAAGGTCTTATTCCAACCCAGCATAATATGAGACAGCAATCAAAGCATATTGAAGAATATTCAAGCAGCAAACAATGAACATTCAAGAGTATAATAAGACAAGGAAAGAAAGAACCAATATTCCTTCTGCCATTCAGGAATTCTTAAAAAGATAACAGGAGTAAGATCCCTTTAAATATATATAGCACCCTCCTGGTCAAGTCTTCTTTGAAGTTCCATCCCATAAGAATTTTAACAAGCTTACATAACTAAGACTTGTTTTTAATGGTCTTATTTCATTGGAGTTTGCAAAAGACAAGTCAATCTTATTTTGTGCTTGGAATGCTTTGTGTATTTTTTGCCAAGAATGAGACCAACAAGATTATGGAATTGTTGGTGGTGATGGTGATGGTGGTGAAACCATCTGAAAGCTAGGAATATCTGCTTCTCAAGGTTTTTTTTTTTGAATTGAAAATGAGAAAGATTGTTCTTCTCTACACAGGTGTCCAGCAAGGATAAGACAGAGCAAAATATAACCCAAGTATAAATTAATTAATTACTTTAATTGTATCATCACAGCAATGGTAAGTAGGGTTTTACTAAATGAGAAAACAATGGCAAAAGAACCTCAATATGAATAGGAGGCTCTAAAAGCATAATTTCAGAAATTTAGATTGAAGAGAAAAATTAATGGGAAGCATAGGAAAAAAAGGTGGTTGCATGAAAATCTTAGTGAAGATCCAAGAGAAAAAAGGCATGCAGAAGGTGGAATGAAGGTCAGGTGACCAAGAAGAAGGCCATACAGTTCATCCAGAATTAATAGAATAGAATAGAATAGAATAGAATAGAATAGAATAGAATAGAATAGAATAGAATAGAATAGAATAGAATAGAACAGAACAGAACAGAACAGAACAGAACAGAACAGAACAGAACAGAACAGAACAGAATAGAATAGAATAGAATAGAATAGAATAGAATAGAATAGAATAGAATAGAATTCTTTATTGGCCAAGTGGGATGGGACACACAATGAATTTGTCTTCAGTGCATATGATCGTACATAAAAAGACAAGACAAGATACATTCGTCAAGAATCATAAGGTACAACACCTAATGATGGTCATCGGGTACAAATACG
>QLTV01002421.1:524039-541406 GCA_003457575.1 Thermophis baileyi | reverse complement strand
CCATTCCATTCCTCTCTCTCTCTCTCTCTCTCTCTCTCTCTCTCTCTCTCTCTCTCTCTCTCTCTCTCTCTCTCTCTCTCCCTCCCCCTCCCTCCCCCCCTCCCTCCCCTCCCCCCCCTCTCGCTCACACACACACATACACACGCACGCACACACACACACTTACTATAAGGGAATTTGAATTACCCAGCTGAACGAATAAGCTAATTCAAACTCTCTGATGACCTTTGAGGGGAAGGAGACATACAATGAAACCAAGTTGCCTTTCCCTTGGTATAAGATGTAATATATATTTTTAACCTTCTTAGAAATGTAGAATTTAGAAGCACTGGGTTAGCTCATAGTAAAGTGTTCTTATCATGTTCTTATCAGATGCTACATTCTTGTTGTAAGAATCTTGCTACAATTTGTACCGTGTTTCCCCAAAAATAAGACCGGGTCTTATATTATTTTTTGCTCCAAAAGATGCATTAGGGCTTATTTTCTGGTTAGGTCTTATTTTTGGGGAAATACGGTACTAATTGCGCCGTCTGGCTGATGATCTTAACTGGGGCTTATTTTTGTGGTAGGGCTTATATTACAAGCATTTCGAAAAATAATGCTAGGGCATATTTTCCGGTTGGGTCTTATTTTCGGGGAAACAGGATATTGCTCAACTAAGTCTTATGTATCATTTCAGAGGGTATATAACCTATGACTTTGTAGGCTTTGTGGCTCCTCTGCATTGCTATAAAAAGGAGGCCAGTGATCATTGTAGTTGTGCATGCCAATAAGTGATACTTTCTTGCATCTATCTCCAAATACTTTGGTTGCTTATGTGGCTTTTTTTTTTTTTTTACCACAGCAAGCCATACCCTCTGGAGGCTGCAGACTTTATCTGTATGTCATTGATTCTCCTGGCAGAGGAATCAAAAGACTGCCCAAAATAAAACAGCCCTGTTTGTACACATATACTTGGTTTTTTTTTTTTTTTGGTTTTTTTTTTCAGATTAGGAAACAGAAATGGCAAAGCAGTAAGAAAAAAACCTTGTTTATGTGTTTTCGTTCTTTAGCTTCTGCAGATGTCTATTGATTCTTCAGTTGGCTTTGCCGACCTAGAGAGAATCTCCAAACAAGACAGCCAAAAATGAACAAATAAATAAATAAATAAATAAATAACAATAAATATGTACTATTGACAAGACCTATAACTGTGAAAAGTGTTATAAATTTAAAACTTGTTTCTTTTATGGAAAGTCCTTGTTGGTATAACTGATGGCCTTGTTCATAACCTCTCTCCCTATTGATCACAAAAAGTGTCTCTGCTGAAACCCTGGCAATATTTATGCCAAAGGAGGTTAGAAAAACCTGCTACACTTGATTTTAAAGTGTTGTCTCTCACTGTGTGCCTAATATTCCTGAAATGCAAACTATCATTCTCCAATTTCAGTCTTTAGAGAGGGATATATTATATTTTTTACTGTAATATTATATTAAGCATTATATGACATATTAATTTACATTATATTAATATTCTGAATCCTTGATGAAGTGAATTGCATTGTGTCTGTACGAACTGTACGAATTTATTTATTTATTTATCTTGTCATTTTTATGTTTATATTAGAGGTGGAGACCCTTTGAGAGCTGTATGCAACGTAATTTCATTTTAATGTATGCCGATTAGTGTACATTCAAAGTGACAATAAAGTTATTCTAAGTCTTGTTGTGGCAAAGAAATGTAATAAATAAATAAGCTCATCTCCTCTGTATTTTCCAATCTAGAGTGCAAATTGAAATGTAATAGTTTTCTAATTTTTTTCAGTGCACACCTCAACGTAAAATATCCCATCAAATGTAATATATCTGCTTACTTACTTACTTACCAGTGGTGAAGGGATAGACAATAACTTGTTCCAGAAGCCTTAATCTGTTTCACAGACAGATTGTTGGGTTTGTTTTATTAGAGAAAGGCAAAGGAATTTCATTCTTTGTTTTAAAGAGAGGAACAAAGATTAATAGTGAATACAGTTTCAGGCTAAAGTTTAGACTTCCTTGATCAAATTGTCTGTTTCCATAAATCCCTAGGGATGCGGTGGCTCAGTGGCTAAGATGCGGAGCTTGTCGAGCAGAAAGGTCGACAGTTCGGCGGTTCAAATCCCTAGCGCCGCATAACGGAGTGAGCTCCAATTACTTGTCCCAGCTTCAGCCAACCTAGCCGTTCGAAAGAATGTAAAAATGCAAGTAGAAAAATAGGGACAACCTTGGTGGGAAGGTAACAGTGTTACGTGCGCCTTTGGCATATCGAAAGCATGTAAAAATGCAAGTAGAAAAATAGGGACCACCTTGGTGGGAAGGTAACAGTGTTCTGTGCGCCTGCGGCATTTAGTCATGCCGGCCATATGACCACGGAATCATCATTAGACAGCCCTGGCTCTTCAGCTTAGAAACAGAGATGAGCACTGCCCCCTAGAGCCGGAAATGACTAGCACGTATGTGCGGGGGAACCTTTACCTTTACCTATAAATCCCTAAGTGAACAGAAGTGAACTCTTCTAGTTCAAAAATATTCTTTGGTTTCATTGTATACGTGGAACATCTGAGGACTCCACATACTTTTTCCAAAATAGTCAAGTCAGGATTTTGGGCGGCATACAAATTTAATAAATAATAATAAATAATAATTGTGATGGAAAATCCACAACTTTTAACTTTCTGTATTATAGATAATTGTTGGATGTTCTTATATGGAGGTAAATTTTCTATCATATATCATATCATATCACATCCACACACATTTCAGCTTTAATTTTTTTCACTGACTGAGGGGACATTAACTTCCAGGATATTATGGTATTTAGCAGAATCCATTCCTTGTTCCATAAGGGATGTGGTGGCTCAGTGGCTAAGACGCTGAGCTTGTCGATCAGAAAGGTCGGCAGTTTGGCAGTTTGAATCCCTAGCGCCGCATAACGGAGTGAGCTGCCGTTACTTGTCCCAGTTTCTGCCAACCTAGCAGTTCGAAAGCACATAAAAAATGCAAGTAGAAAAATAGGGACCACCTTTGGTGGGAAGGTAACAGTGTTCCGTGTGCCTTTGGCATTTAGTCATGCCGGCCACATGACTACGGAGTCGTCTTCGGACAGCGCTGGCTCTTCGGCTTTGTAACGAAGATGAGCACCGCCCCCTAGAGTTGGGAACGTCTAGCACATATGTGCCAGGGGAACCTTTACCTTTTACCTTATTCCACCTGCACAATGTGGTCACAGACTGCCACACAAAGAATAATATAAGTAATGCATGCCTAATTTTTGTTTAGGTGTTTTTTTTTCTTTAAATGTTCTATTTTTTCTCTCTCTCCAAATGTATTTCATGGGGCGCTCAGTCCAAATATTGCTTCATCATTTCAAACCCTTTCATCCTTCTGTCACAATTTTCTTTTGCATACATCAGATGATTATGAGGTCAAAGAATAGGGTTTCTTCTGATAATTCTTCCATATAAATCATTGTTTTATAAGAAACACTGTTCTGTGGTATTTGGAAAACTTCTTCAATGTCAGCTTTTTTTTTTCCCCAGCAGTAATCTGCAGTGATGTGTTGGAACTGCTTTGAAATTTTGACTAGCTTTGACATAGTTCTGTCAGAGATTTGTCATGGTCCTTCAAATCTTCCTTGATTTCAATATTTTCATGTTACTTCAATTTCTTAACAAAGTTTCTCACAGGTAAAATTGCTAACTGGAAGCATTTTTAATTCCTGTAGGAGTGACTTATCAGCACTTTTAAATGCTCCAGTTGCTGCTTGAAGTGACCTATGATTGTTGAAAGAAGACAGATCATCACAACCTGAGAAATTTAAAAAAAAATCACAATATTTGTTAACTTGTAGAACTGTTGATATTGATAGTTTTTGAACATTATGAACAATTGAATAGAATACTTTATTGGCCAAGTGTGATTAGACCAGTGGTTCTCAACCTTCCTAATGCCGCCACCCCTGCCCGGCCGCCGTGACCCCCGCCCCGCCCCCTCCCGTGCAATGAGGTGACAAAGGGGGCGTGGCACCAAGATGGCGGGCTAGCACGTGCTTAGGCGACCCCTGTGAAAGGGTCGTTCGACCCCCAAAGGGGTCGTGACCCACAGGTTGAGAACCGCTGGATTAGACACACAAGGAATTTGTCTCTGGTGAATAAGCTTTCAGTAAAACAACAAGGTAATAATAATCATAATAATAATAACAAATCATAATAACAAATAATAATAAATAATAACAATAACAATAACAATAACAATAATAATAATAATAATACCAATAAGAGAAATTAGTGGAATAGATGAGAAGGATAAAAGTAATATAGATATTCTAAATGGGTAAATATTCTTAGACATAAGACACTACTATGGGAATTAGGTGTTCAGCAGAGTAATGGCACAAGGAAACAAAACTGCTTCTGTTCTTATGAACAATTGCACAGTAAAATAAATGAAGGAATAAATAAATAAATAAATAGATAAATAAAAAGTAGCACTCTGCAACATGATACATTTCCCTTTGTTCCAACCAGCTTCCATCTTATCTTTCTCATCTCATCAAATTCCAATTGGAATTCCCATTGGGAGCTTGATCTATTTTTGAATACATCTTCCTAAAGGATTTCATTGTTTTTGCAATTTACTTTCACTTTTGTTTCTTTCACTTCTTTCCTTTTCTTTTATTCCATGTTCACCTTTTTCATCAGGATCAATTCCTGATGCTACATAAATTTTAAAAAAAATCAAATCAAATCAAATCAAATCTAGGGATGACATGATAAGCAGTGTTCCAATATTTGAGGGGCTGCCACAAAGAAGAGGGAGTCAACTCATTTTCCAAAGCACCAGAGGGCAGGACAAGAAACAATGGATGGAAACTAATCAAGGAGAGAAGCAACTTAGAACTAAGGAGAAACTTCCTAACAGTGAGGACAATTAACCAGTGGAACAGCTTGCCTTCAGAAGTTGCCTTCACTGGAAGCTTTTAAGAGGAGACTGGATGGCCACTTGTCTGGAATGCTACAGGGTCTCCTGCTTGAGTAGGGAGTTGGACTGGAAGGTCTCCAAGGTCCTTCCAATTCAGTTATTCTGTAATTCTGTTACTTATATATTCATTTGAACTGCCTGGACTCGTGATTTCCCACTCTTGACAGCCAGGTCCATATGCATGTTGACATTTCTTGGCAAAATAGGATTTGTAATATAGAGTTTATCTTTTAAGCCAAGCTAACTTTTTGCTCATATTTCCCCTCAATTTATACTTTGATGGAAAAAGTTTGACCTTAGAACGTAAGGTGGCTTCCATCAATCAATCGATCTACCCATTAAAGTGATTAAACCTTGCAGTCCTGGTGAAAACGAAGGCCCCTTTATTTGCAAAAAAAAAAAAAAAAAAGAGTTGATTATTCAGGCAAGATGTTAAGCCGGTAATTAGTGTGCAGATGCCAAAAGCCTTGCATGGAAAAATAAGCAATTGAAACAGATGTGTGGGACACCTGCACTGCTGTAACTGCAGGCATCACTCATCTGAAAACAATACTGAAGTCAGCAGACTCCAAAGACTCCATCATGGAAATGAGGCAAACAGCTAGAACTGAGATCTGGATAAGAAACAAATGTCCAGGTGGAAAAGCCAGGAACATGGGAAGTGAGATAAGCATCCAGGAGAAATCTCCCTTGCAATGCAGTGAGACATCTCAGAATAAACTATATACTGTACATATATACAAAGGATTTAGAAACAATGACAGTGATAGGTTGTGATGTAGCAATATTTATAAAAGCAGGAGGCAGCCAAAACATCTTTAAAACAGAATGAAACTCCTTCCAATCTTGTTTTAAAAAGTGATATATGAAAATGACCAAGAAACACCTTAAGGAGACCTGCCAAGGAAGAGGACAAATGGGGGTGAGGGAAGGAATATTGTTAAAAGCAATTGTTAGCATCATCATCATTTTAACCATTGTCTACCCACTGCAGGATGAAGGCCTCTAGAGCAGTGGTTCTCAACCTTCCTAATGCCGCGACCCCCCCGCGACCCCCGCCGCCCCACCCTCCCACGTGGGATGAGGTGACAAAGGGGGCGTGGCACCAGGGGCGAAATGCCCCACCCGCCCGGACGCTGCCATTTGGGTTCTTTTACCCTCTGTGCATGCGCAAAGTGTACTGCGCATGCGCAGAGGGTAAAAGAACCCAAATGGTGGCGTCTGGGCGGGTAGGCGAAGTCTCCCGCTTCCGTCACTACCGGCTGTCCGGCGACCCACAGGCACGGCCGAACCAGGAGCATTTCACCCCTGCTGACGGTGGCACCAAGATGGTGGGCTAGCGCGCGCAGTGACCCCTGTGAAAGGGTCGTTCAACCCCCAAAGGGGTCGCGACCCACAGGTTGAGAACCGCTGCTCTAGAGCATGTTTCCAAACTAATATGGTTCTGAGCTTTCTTCTGCCAATTGGGCCTGCAATATTTGCTGATGTTGTCAATCCATCTTGGTTTAGGTCTCTTTCGTGGATGCTTTTTATCAAGTGGGATCCATTCTATGACTGCCTTGGTCCACCTGCCATCAGTTCTTTTTGCTATGTGACCAGCCCATTTCCATTTCAATTCTTTTACTCTCTTGATGACATCATAAGGTTTCATTTGTTCTCTAATCCATGTACAGGTCTTTCTTGTTTTGTGATGCCAAGCATGTATCTTTCCATGGCTCTTTGTGCCACTCGTAGCTTTTGTATCAATCGTGAGATTAGTGTCCATGTTTCACCAGCATATATTAGAGCAGGGAGCAACCTTATTGGAAATACAGTAGCTGTAGTTTGATCACCTAGGACAGAGGTGTCAAACTCAAGGCCCGTGGGCTGGATCTGGCCCACGGGTTGCTTAGATCTGGCCCACGGGGCCGCCCTGGAAATAGCGAAGGACCGGCCCACGGTGTCTCAGCAAAAATGGAGCTCAGGAGGTTTTCATTTTTCTCCTAGGTCAGGGGTGTCAAACATGATTTCATTGAGGGCCACATCAGGGTTGTGTTTGACCTCAGGAGGCCAGGGTGGGCGTGGGCAGGGCAGATGTGGCTAGCTCACCATAACTCATGTCGGGGTGCCTGAGAGCTCTGCCAGCGAAAATGGGCTCCCGAGCTCTGTTTTTGCTGGCAGTAGGTTGCAGGAGGCCATCACAGCCCCCGACATGAGTGATGGTGAGCTAGCCACGTCCACCCTGGCCACACCAACCCTGGATCCCGAGGTCAAACACAACCCTGATGCGGCCCACAATGAAATCAAGTTTGACACCCCTGACCTAGGAGAAAAATGATAACCTCCTACTCACAGGAACAATTAAGATTTCTAACAATTAGTATTACCTTCTGTCCTTTGTTTATTATATAGAGAGCACACATAAAACTGATTCATTGTCTTTATCGGAACATATAACAGGTGTGATTTTTCATAAAGGATCTTGATGCATTTGTCAGTCATCATCCTTGTAAATAATTTAGATATTCAGGTCAAGGTGAAAAGTCTCCTCTGTGAGATATGTGAAATGTAAAAATATTTGAGAATGGAGCAGGAGATGATGTTTTTTTTTAGCCACAATAAAGGAGGAAAATCCAGGTTCTATCTGTTTGGAGATATGGTTCTTAAAGCCTTCACTGAAGTAACTACGACTTTGTCAAGGGTCAGACCAGTAAATGCTGGAAAAGTAAAGCCATAGGAAGCCAGATCAAAATTGATTTGCATTGTTCAGGAAGGTTCAGAAAACCTACCTCTAAGATGAGGTAGACTACAATTATTTTCCCAATGAATTTGCTTCAACCAGTATCTGAGACAGATTGACCCTTAAAGAGATGGAGCCTAATTCAAGTCAGATAGGGAAAATAAAGATCGAACAAGGGACTTGGGTGGTAGCTTTTAATTATTTGGATTGGATAGTTTCTAATCAGGAGTATCTTTGTAAATACATAACTGGGTGCTACATACAACTGAGTCTAGTATGTTAGCCTTGAAAAATTTAACGGCTGCTAATACATAGTTTATTTATTCAATTTTACAGAAATAATTATATATAGTTACTAAGTTGACATGCAAATTTAATAATTATAAAGGATGCTTCCTGGTTATTTAAAGAAATGAAAATGGTTCTGAATGGTCCAAGCCTGGCAAAAACAGAAGCACAATCGCTATGGAACCGTTAAACAGCAACCAGGTTTATTTAGGCCGGAGCCTCGGCACGCATTGAGTCCTGTTAAAGTTCATTGTAAAGTCAGCGCTGGGAGCCACTGCCTTGCAGCGTCTTTTGTAGGCAGAGACCATGCCCTCTCCACCTGGCCATGCCCCCACCGGTCAACCACCATCCGGTAGCTGACTGGGCAGCTTCAGCTAGCAGTCCTTTCAGCTTGTACAGCAAAATGGCCAGCCACTAAACAAATGCACTCTGCCCTAGCTCTGCTCTGTGGGCCACCACTGCTCTGTTAGGGCCACTGCTGGTCAGCTGGATCTCGGCCTCCTGGTGCGCCGCCGATCAGCGGGGCCGGGTGACCAGAAACGCTGCCATGATCTGCCACCTCCACCAAGTGGCCCTGGTGCATTTGCTGCCAAACAGCTGGTCAGCGGCAAGCTCTCAGCCTCCCAGCATGCTGCCGATCAGTTGGTTTAGGCAGCCGGAACTACTGCTACTGTTCGCCGCTGCTGCTCATCGCCACTGCTGCCTTCCCCCAATCCCCCTCCCCTCAGGTATGGCAAACCCCGCCAGGGTTTTGTTTGATTTAGTGAGCAAAAGTGGATGTCTACGTACCTAAATTTGGTGATTTGTTCAATAGGTCTACTCTTAATCTTATAGCTAATTGGGGATTTAAAAATATTAAACAATATTAAGACATCTGTTTTAGAGTAAGTGACCTCAAGGCATTCCCCATGGCAATAGGAAGATACAAGTAGAGTTTGACTTACAACCACAATTGAGCCCAAAATTTCTGTTGCTAAGTGAGACAGTGGTTAAATGAGTTTTGCTCCATTTTCTTGTTAAGTGAATCACTGCAATTGTTAAGTTAGTAGCATGGTTATAAAATGAATCTGGCTTCCCCATTGACTTTGCTTGTCAGAAGATCACAAAAGATGATCACATGACTCTGGGACGCTGCAACCGTCATAAATATGAGCCAGTTGCCAAGCAAGTGGGTGGATGCTACAATGGTCCTAAGTGTGAAAAATGGTCAAAAGTCATTTTTTTCAGTTCTGTTGTAACTTTGAATAGACACTAAATGAAAGGTTGTAAGTCAAGGATTCGCTGAAAGGCTTCAAGTCATCTGTGCAGGGTGACCTGAGTTATCAAAAGAATAACCACATCATTGGCATAAAGAATGGGAATAGGGCTATGGGCAAGTGATAGAGAGAGAAATTCTGGTTTAGCAAAGACTTCAACCATATTATTCATCTATATAACATTACTGGGATAAGAATACACTTTTTCTGATAGTTTCAGTTAGATCTCTTTTACAATTTACATTAACTTGCATGATGACATTATCGATTTGTGAATTTAAGAAGGCAATTATCAAAGTTACAACCAATTTTCTCCAGTCTCTGTCTCTGTCTCTGTCTCTCTCTCTCTCTCTCTCTCTCTCTCTCTCTCTCTCTCTGTCTCTCTCTCTCTGTCTCTCTCTCTGTCTCTCTCTGTCTCTCTCTCTCTCTGTGTGTGTTTCTCTCTCTCTCATTCTCTTATTCTCTCTATCTCTTATTCTCTTTCTCCTCTCCTATTCACTTTCTTAATCTCTCTTATTTTCACTCATTCTCTCTCTCATTCTCTTATTCTCTCATTCTCTTATTCTCTCTCTCTTTCTCTCTCTCTCTCTCATCTTCTCTCTCTCTTATTCTCTTATTTTCTGTCTCTTATTCTCTCTCTCTCTCTCCTATTCTCTCATATTTTCACTCATTCTCTCTCTCTCATTCTCTTATTCTTTCTCACTCTTATTCTCTCTCTTATCCTCTCTCCCTCTTTTTCTTTTATTCTATCTCTCTCTTATTCTCTCTCTTTCACACACACATTCTCTCTCTCTCTCTCTTTCGCTCTTATTCTCTCTCTTCCTCTCTCCTGTCTTTGTGACAAATAAACCAAAATAATGAAGCAATACATGTAAGGAATGTCTAAATGTTTTTGCTTCCACTGTTTTCAGAGGTAAGGCTCTAGCTGCTTTTTTTATCATTTACTAAGAAAAGCATAGGTATAAAAACCTCATTAGCTCACACAGAACAGTTAATGCAAGTATTATCCATGGTGCAGGTGACAGAAAAAACTGTTTAATCCATTTCTCTGTCTGCAGTGCTTAACCTGATTTTTTTTCCCTCAACTACTTTTCGTTAAAGAGGGTTAATCTTTCAAAGCAGATAGGTGCTTTTATTCCACTAAGCTTAAATTTGGGTTTCCAAGGAAGTTTTTCTAAACCACAATCAATGCTTACTAAATATATATAACTCTATAAATAATACAATTCAGAACTATGTCATTTGAAATTCCAAAGAATTCTGAATGAATAATTAACCAAATTAGCAGAGAACACTGTTTCTCCATAGGACTGAAAGCAACTTGACAGGGAGTTTCAATGAAAAAATGGTAGAGAAAGCTGAATTCTTGATTCCCTGTACTGGAAAATGTTTTCCTACAGAGAAGCAATTTAAGAGTTAACATTATATATGCATATATGCATGCATATATTTTTAAAACTACTAATCATTGAAATGTATATGTACATCTAAATTATAGCAGACATGTTTTTTTTTATTCAATTAAATATCCATGGAAACAAATGAACAAAATTTGTTGATTTGGTCTTCTAATTATCTTAAATAAGAGAAAGTGTGCAATTTTGTGTGATTCATGATATCTTGAAGGGATTTTTCCACTTAATTTTAGAACTGAAAAATAGTACTTCCTATTGCAAATAGATAATATGCTGGAATGGTTAATGTGATAGACTAATTTCAAGTGTACCTTCAGCCACAGAAAATCTTCCGATGATTTTGGGCCCTCACTTTCTATCTCTCAGAGAAGCCTGTCTCACAATGTGGAAAAAAAATGGAGGGTAAAGATCTATGCAGTTTGTCTTGAGTTCCCAAAGGAAAAGGAACATAAGACCTATGAAGGTCAAATACGGCTTTTTCAGGCTCCTGCCTCGGGCCTATTTTCCAATGAGACAAACCGAGACAGGAAGATCATTTTATTACAATTTATCAGACTATTCAGACAAAAGGGATTCCTCTCAAAGAGGAAACCCTGAACTTTAGCTTACATCCTCTTTTATAGTTAACTTAACAAAGAAATCTGAAAGAGGAAAGTTGATTGGACAGGATAACATACAAGTTTATTAAAATGAGGTCTGAAGGGGCATAAATTGTAAGGAGAAAGGTTGTTTAGAATTCACAAAAGAGATGAGCCAAACCCCAGTTTGTACTAACAAACTTTTCTTATCTGGAGCTAGTCTCCAGCTTGTTTATCAGTTTAGGAATGTTAAAAACTAATAAATCTGAACATCACTTTAAAAGAGAGAATATCAATCAGATTAAAATACAAAATAACTATGGTAGTTAACAAATTACAAAACCCGACTTCCGGGGCGGCACCATGGTGGAGCGGAGCAAAGAAAGCTAGCTGCGAACTTCACCCTGACTTTCCATGTTTTTGGAAGCCGAAAGCGGCATGCGATTCTTTGGAGGAGAATGCAGAAAGAAAGGGGACGCTGAACTGCAGTGGGAAATGCTGCGACTTCCCGCTGTAGTAGGTGGAAACCCTGATAACAGACACGGAAGAGATTGGCAATCAAAGGCGATCCAGAGACATGGCGGTTTGATCTTCATGTAGAGGAAGAAAAACGAAAGTGAAATGGTAATTGTCTTACAAACTCTTCCTACTAAGTGCTGAAAATCCTTCGAATCAGCAGACGGATCAGTGGAATTGGAAAAGTGAGAGTCTCCTGAGAGGAACGGGCAGCACTTGAGCGGTAAGGAGCAATAAAAGAGAAGATATTGTAAAAGGAAGAGATATAGGACTAATAAATAAAATACGGCTGTAAACTTTAAAACCGAGATTTTTTTGGGACTGGATAATAGTGAGAACGATGAGAAGGTGAGGATAGTGATGACTTTGTGGAAGAAAGACGGGGAGAAAGATGGGAAAAAAGGGAGTGACAGAGAAGTTTTGACAGCGACGTTTTGGAAACGAACTGAGGATTTAATGAGATACTTTCTAACAAACTACTGCTGGAAGATTGCCACATGGAATAAAATATACATTGGGATTGTTGTTGTTAAACCACTGAATGGCTACAGAAACAGGAGATACATTTTGGAAATGGACTGAGGAATATAATTGGAGAATGGGGGGGGAAAAGAAGAAGAGGAGAGGAAAGAAGGTGATTGAGCAGTCTTTGACAGTGGTGACATTTTGGAAACAGATTGAGGAATACATAGACTGACTATTCATGGGGGGGGCATTTCCTGATAATTTCCTTTTGTTATATAAACAAAAGAAAAGGACTTTTCTCTGGGACTGGAATATATAATTTGAACTTGTACCTAACTTTTAAATGGACAAAAATGAGTAAATATGGCTATACCTTAATGGTTAAAATTGAATTATTGAAATATTGATTAATTGCCAAATACACTTTAATATATAACGATAAGTTACAGTAGGATACTTTATTTATTGATTGATTGATTAACTACCTTATAGACTGACAACTTGATTTGATTAATTGATTGTTTAAGTGCAGGCCACTCATGATAAAATACAGGAATTTATGGCTAAATCACAGGAGACAATGACAAAAACGCAATAAATAATAGAAAATAATCATGAAGAGATGAAAGGGAATTTTGAAGAGGTCAAAGGAGATATTAAGAAACTGGATAATAAGATGGAAAACATACAAGAAATAGTAGCCAACCATGAACAACAAATAAAAATAATAACAGAAAAAACAGAGAAAGTGGAAAAAAGACAAGAAGCAACGGAAGAAAAATTAAGAATGATAAACAGGGAATTAGAGGGGGCGATCTCACAACTCGAATTCGAGAAAGCGTCGTATTTTCTTAGATTTCAAAATGTCCTAGACGAAAGGGGAAAAGATACATTAAAGCTAATGTCAGAAATCCTTGCAAAAGTCCTTCAACTGGATAAGGAAGAAATAAAAATTAATATTGATGAGGTCTATAGAGTCCAGACTAACTATATAAGGAAACATAGGTTGTCTAGGGAAATTCATGTTAAATTTATTAAAATATATATAAGAGACGAGATTTATAAAATTACAAGGACTGGACAAATAAATTACAAAGGAAAGAACATTATAGTACTTAAACAGATTCCGAAAAGAATAAGAGAAAAAAGAAGGGATTTTCAATACCTCACAATAAAACTAATAAGAAGAGAAATATCATTTAGATGGCTAGTTCCAGAAGGACTCCTGATCACATGGAAGGAAAAAAAGATAAGGATAGATACAATAGAGTAAGCAGATCAATTTATTGAGCAATATTTAGAACCCAAAGGAAAAAGTAGTATAGAATTGGAAACACAAAGTCAAGAAGAGCAAAATACAGAAGAGAAAGAGAAGTTAGAGAAACAAATTACAAAACCCATGTCATTTGCCCCTCACCTAACACCTATCTCCTGTCTACAACACAGTCCTTTCAGCAATTCCAAGAAGATTACACCCCCATTTGCATTCTGATACAGGTGATTCTGAGCGCAGATGTAAATCCCAGTAGCTTCAAGAGCTCTCACGGAGAGTGCTAACTACCAGGTGAATGCAAATACATATCATCCTTCCCAGGGGTGGGTTCTAACTTACCTCGCTTCCAGTTCACTTCCTCCCGCACCGCGTGGCTGCACCTTGTGGGCATGCGCGTGCAGTGCCAAAAAATCCAAAAAAATCCCCCCCCCCAAAAGCCAAAAACAAGGTGGCAATGCATGCGCAGTGCCGGAAACTCAGCTTCTGCATATGTGCAAAAGAAAAAAAAAAACCAGGAAAAAATTCCAAAAAAAAATTCCAAAAAAAAAAAGAAGCCAAAAACAAGATGGTGATGCTTGTGCAGTGCCAGAAACTCAGCTTCTGCACATGCACAGAAGAAGAAAAACCCGGAAAAAAAATCCAAAAAAAAAAAAAATCCCCCCCAAAAAATAATCCAAAAAAAGATGGCGGCGCCCACGGACTGGCACCGACAGAACCAGTTCCGGGATGTCACAGTGACATCACCAGCGGGTCACTACTGGTTTGGGCGAACCGGTTTGAACCGGGAGGAACCCACCTCTGATCCTTCCAACCCCCCCATCCTGTCAGAACTAATCCTTCCATCACCCCCACCATCCTGCCAGAACTAATAAAGCTTATTGGATGAGAAACAAAACATCTTCTCCTTCCTCAAGGATAAAACAGTCCTGTTGCCTTTTCAAAAAGCACCTTTGAGATAACTATGACCTGGATGACTGAGAATCTCCACAGACCTAACTTACAATCATTCAACTTTACAAAATGTTTCCTAAGTGAAACGTCTCTCATCCTATGTTTATTTTCTTTTGTTGTCACACGTTGCTATAATTATAGTGCAGATACTCTGATTTCAGTGTTTTTTCATTCTTAATGGCATTATAGTTTGTCCACTTCCAGTTATTGCAATAATTGAGCTGCATAAAGCTTTCCAGAACCAAATGCCTACATAGGTCTGAGACTGCATGTAGATGGATCTGAAGGACACCAAACATCACACATAATAAACATGGCTGTCAAAATATTATAATTGTATAAACATAGGGAATGCCCCATTGATTTTCATGTAGCTTATTTCATTAATTGTGCTTCAACAAGCTGGACAAGCTTCTATTTTCAAACAGAGAAATTAAGCAGCGAATTGCAGGGATTTTAACCAATTTGATTTCCAAAAAGTATACATTTAAAACCCAACTAAAACTTCAGTGAGGTTTAAAGTAAAAATGCTAAATTATATATAAATAGTAAAAAAAAAAAAAAAAAACTGGTAGGCATGGCCCAAGTAGAGACAATATCAAATGCTGTGATGGAAACTTGCAAAACATTTGAAGGTCATTTGAGTAAGTAAATATAAGGAAGGCATGTAAACATCCAACTATGATTAATATGTTTTAGATTTATGATAACAATACCATCAACTTTTGCAACTCTCAGGGGCATCCCCCAAAATGTTGTATCAATAAAAGAATATATGCACCTCAGGGTTGAATTGAATTTATTTATTTATTTATTTGTTTGTTTGTTTGTTTGTCAAACATGCACAAGGTAACAAGTATAAGTATGAACATAAATGTGAACAAAGGAAGTAAATACAGGTAAATGGGGACAGTAAGACAGGGATGGTAGGCATGCTGGTGCGCTTATGCATGCCCCCTTTAAGGACCTCTTAAGAATGGGGTGAGGTCCACAGTAGTCAGTTTGAGATTGAAGCTGTGAGGGTTGTTGCAGTCTTTGGTGCTCTCTGAGCTTGATTGTTTTTTTTGCAGTGTTTTTATTACTTGGCTAGGTAAAATCTTTAATGCTAGAAAAGAATGTTGTTTACTCTTTGTATATATACAATACTTTGCCCTGTCAGTACTGGTTAGGATGTTGTTTCCTCCTTGGAAGTTACTTGATTAGGATGTTGTTTACTAATTGATTGTTTGTTTGAGTTAGTAATTTCTTGATTAGGGTATTGTTTTCCTGATATTGCTCCTGGTGTCAATCCCTGTTTATCTGGATGTTGATTATTGGAAAGGAGATGTTCTGATTTTTTTGTTTCCTTTTTAGTGTTTTAGATTTTCACTTTTGCATGTTGTGTAAATGTTGTTTATCTCTATGTGCTTGTTGATGGTTGATTTGTCCGAGTGACAAATTTCTAGAAATTCTCTAGTGTTCTTGGATGTAGCTTTTGTTAGGATAGTTACAGTTTCCCAGTTGAAACTATGGTTAAGTATGTCCAAGTGTTGTGAAATTTTTATTGTATCTTCTGACTGCTAATTGGATGTGCTCTACTAGTCTTCTTGGGCTCTTGGGTCTTTTGGTTTACTTAAGACGTTTTGGAAGGTTTTGGTTGATTTGTGTACTATAATGATGTCATGTGTTATGCTGGGTGTTGTTGAGATTTTGATGTATAGGCACTGCAGTAGAGAGTTGATAAAATATTTGCTCCCTTCTGTGAGATGAAGGTTCATTCTCTGAGCTTGTGGGTTGGTTACAGGCAAGGTAACATCTTCAGCAGAGTTTAGAGGGTGTCAGTATCAGTATTATGTTTATAAGGGCTTCAGCTGTGAATCATCAGTAAGAATCTTGTGATGGGTCTTGTGATAGGGAGGTTACATCAAGTCAGAGTCATTGGGAGATGACATCCGGTGAGGGTCATTAGGAGGTGAAGTGCTGGTGGGGTGGTTGAGGGTCAATGCTGTTTCTGGTTGGCTGTGCAGTTGATTTGGATTCTGAAGGTTTCGTAGCCTGGTTGTAGGTCAATATGTCTGTTGATGGAATTGCTAGCGGAGTGCCAGCTTAGATGAACTCATTGGCATGGCGGGTGGTAGCGTGATTTTTGTGTTGTTCCGATTGATCTGGTGCTGTTTGGTGTCAGTGTGGGTAGGAATTAACCCACAAGCTCGGAGAATGAACCTTCACAATCATCCTACACCCGAGCTACAGATATTCACCACTGTTGCATATCCAAGATCTTTTGTACATTCTTCAGCTGTGTTGTATAATGAGGCCTCTGATAATGAAACAATGATGAGGTATTATCTATTTTGGGGTGTCTATTACAAGCAGAGGGTCTACTGCTTTGCATCTACTTCTTTTGTGATTTGGGATTTGACCTTCTTGGTTAGGTTATTAAGAGGTCTCTTGAATAGATTGTTCAGGTTCTATATCATTCTTTATTCTATACCACGGGTGTCAAACTCGCAGCATCACGTTGCCATCACGTGATGTTTCGTGAAGTTTTTCCCCTTCGTGGAGCTGGGGTGGGCATGGCCTGCAGGTGACGCATCCGACCCGTAGGCCACCAGTTTGACACCCCTGTTCTACACCAACAGGGAATCTAATGACTGACAGCACATATCTGTTGATGGTATGGATCTTGTTTTTCCCAGTCCTGAGCTGGCTTCAGGACTTGTCTGATCCTTTGGTGGTACTTGGATGTTGTTATCTAGCTTGCCTTCTCATTGTGATTCCATGTAACTGTGTGATACAAAGGTACTGCTAGCTGGTTGGCACGTCTGCTGTGTGGCCTATTGGTAGTTCTAACCCACCAGTCTTAACTATATTCCCTCTTTAGACTACCATTTGGCTAAGATTCCCCAATCTGAATGACAATGAGGAC
>QLTV01002421.1:505257-524004 GCA_003457575.1 Thermophis baileyi | reverse complement strand
GTTCTTAGCATGATTTCTTTTCAGCCCCAAGCATTACACTATCTGTATGCATATGAGTAGAGGAGTTGTACCTTTCTCAGAAGTGTAAGGCTTTTCTAATTCATAATTAAGTATGGCCACTTCTACGAGACACATAAAGTTGCCAGCTATTCAATATCCTCTCCAATTGTGAACAATAGCAAATTTCTTACCAATTTCTATAAGAGACAAACTGAATTACTATTACTATAACTACTACTGCAAGTAAACTCATATACTCATTAACTAATATTCCATCAAATTCAGTGCAAATTTCTTCTAAGTGGACATGCATAATTTTTTTTTAATTTGAATAGGCCTACATTCATGCATATAAGAATCAAGTAATTTTAAATACATATTTCAGGTGTGATGTAATTCAGTTATAAATTCACAGATTTTGTACTTTTTTTATAATGATCAGTAAAGATACATGCAAGATTTTTCCTGGCCATAATGCATCTCAGTATCATTTTAGCTATATTTATTTTTAAAAGGCCTTTATGATAACTACAGACTAATGATTTCCCTTTGGTGCTCAGGAGATAATTTGAGAAGGCATACGCAAGGTAAAAATAATTTGTCTTTGCCACAATATTGCAGCTGGAGTAACAATTGAAAACATCTGCGTTAACACATTCGATTGAACACTCACTAGTATGCTAACTGCTGGCAATATTGTGACAACTAAAATTGAAACATGCTACCAGTGAATATTAACTGTGACAAGGAGAAGAGGAGTGAATCAATTAGCAACTGTTATAAGGACGCCAAAAATAATTTGAATGCGTTCTTATTAATGTCTTTAAATTAGAATCGCAGATAATGGAATAAGAGGTTGGGCAGTTGGTTCCACAAAATCAAAATGTTGTTTTCCCTGATTGTACAACAGCTGCAGAGAGCTGCTACATAAACCCAGGAAATATAGTTCTGGTTTAAGATCTCATGGTGCTATATTTGCATTGACACATGCTGTTAGAATATAGAAAGCAGAGTTGGAAGGGACCTTGGAGGTCTTCTAGTCCAACCCCCTGCTTAGGCAGGAAACCCTACACCACTTCAGACAAATGGTTATCCAATCTCTTCTTAAAAACTTCCAGTGTTGGAGCATTTACAACTTCTGGAGGCAAGTTGTTCCACTGATTAATTGTTCTAACTGTCAGGAAATTTCTCCTTAGTTCTAGGTTGCTTCTCTCCTTGATTAGTTTCCACCCATTGCTTCTTGTCCTACCCTCAGGTGCTTTGGAGAATAGTTTGACTCCCTATTCTTTGTGGCAGCCTCTGAGATATCGGAACACTGTTATTTATTTATTTTCCACTGTTCAAATAGGGATCGCTGCATTGCCCTAACAAAAATGAATTGAAAACTTCCAATTAGATTTTAGGTTTATTATATAAGATACAACAAGGAGATACAGTATGTGTGTGTGTATGTTAAATCAGTATATGAAATCAAGACAATTCTAAATAACAAGGAGAGTTGTGAACAGAAGTAAATTCAGAATTCTGTTAGGAACAAGGGAACCAACGTAGAAAAGATTTACTGATCTTCATCGTAAGTCTGTGGGAGTAATTTAAAAAAGCCAAAATAAGATTGGACAAATTGGTTACGTGGATTTCATGCTTCCCTGGTTAATATATTGATACTAAGCACAGGAAGCAATTCATTTGGTTTAAAATTTGCAGTTTCCAAACTTATATGCAAAGCAGAATGTTTAAGACTTTAGAGACTTCTCCAAATGTTGGGGAAGCAGATTGGAATTCAGTAAATATATATGAAAATGTGTAATGTGCATTCAAAAATGATACATACTATCTGTGAAAGTGATGCTGAGATAAGCGTAAGCACATTAAAATGGTAAGGTTGCTCATAAATTTTTCCCATTCCATTTTATCAAAAATTGCTAAGAACTTTTAAAGGACTCTGGAGTTGTAATCCAAGGGCCTAATGCAGCCTTTTAACACTAAATTGTGCACTTTTCAATTAGGCTGTGCTATCTTTCTTGGGTGTCCTATTGAATTCACTATAATTGCTTTAAATCTTTTTTTAATTATTGTCTTTCCTTTCCAAATTTTATCCGTTGTGATGGTTAGATTTTTTTTTGACTTTTTCCACCCACCTTTCTATCTTAGAATGCAGATATGTTTTGGTAACAATATGCTGATTTTTGTTCTTTGTTTCTGATGGCAAAAAGCTGTGTAGTTAAAGAAAAGAAGATAATAACATTTCTAGTAGACATTGACAAAAAAGAAATTATGGTTGTGTATTCTATTGTAGTTCATAAGCAAAACCTACCATTCAAATGTCAATGCAGGAGAGAAAAGAAGAACAATAAGTGGATGGAAACTGAATAGAACTTCAGATTTGTTGATATTTCAAGACAAAGGAGAATAAGTGACTATTTTAATTGGAGAAATATTCATGTATGTTACACCTGAAGCCCTTCAGGTCTACCGAACATGGAATTGTTTATCAGTTCAAAGTGAAGGTCATTACAATAATCCATTCTTGAAGCAAGCCATTGTTTTAATTATGTTATGAAAAACTGAACATCAAATGCTATTTTTATGTAAACTGGAATTATGTTCAGTTATTAAAAACAAAAGTTCTAAGTTTGCAACTGTTAAGATTGTTGTGATCCTTGCAGATTGCCAAACAAAGGATGTAAGGGTTAATTTTTTTCAGTTGTGAAAACACTGTCATAGAATTTATTTATTAAATTTCTCTGCCATCCATCTCACAGATATAAAAATTCTTACACTATAATAAAAAAGTTAAAAAAGGAATACCAAGCAATTAAAGTTAAGAGAATTAAATAGAATTAATTTCTAGAGGTAAAACTAGACATAACAAAAGATTGATAGATAGAAATATTACCGTTTCCAATTAGATTTTTTTAAAATAACACTTAAGCACTATATTATTGAACAATAACTCTAAAATGGTATTCTGGGCAAACGAAAACAAAAAGTAAATTAAAAAAATACCTTTCAGATCTTCAGGATCTTCTATTAGGTTTTTTTTAGACCTGTGGTGGGGCAGTGGTTAGAATGCAGTATTGCAGGCTAATTCTGCTGACTGCTGATTGCCAGCAGTTCGGCAGTTCAATTCCCACTGGTTCAAGGTTGACTCCATCCTTCCGAGTTCAGTAAAACGAAGACCCAGATTTTGGGGGGCAATATGCTTACTTTGTAAACTGCTTAGAGAGGGCTGTAAAACATTGTGAAGTGGTATATAAGTCTAAGTGCTATTGCTATTTAGAAGAGATTGAGGAGAGTGATTATTAATCTAAATTTACCATAATTCACAATTTATTTCTGATGATATGAAAGTGAATACATTTATAACTTCATAGGAAAATTGTCTGTTAACCACAAGTTTTCATTCAAATTTTCTTCATTATTTTTTCTTTCATATGTATGTCATCAAAGTTCATCAAGAAAATGTGGTAGGTGTAACATGGTACCCTTCCATTCATCTCAGCATCACAAAATCTTTCTACGTTTTGCAATCATATGTCCTTAGTTTATAAGTATAAAATGTAGATTGACACAATAGTCATAACAGATAGAGAGATCGCTTCACACCAAGAAGGGGCAATATATTGCTTATTTTCCTAAGGAGGGGGAAATAGATTAATTTTACACAAGTGCACATTACAAATGGGATTTTATCATTCATTTTAGAAAGCTAGAAGTAGGAAAAAAAGGACAGGAAGAGTATTGTTGCTTTTGAACTTGAGAATATTATGGACAGCCAAACAATATTATGGACACCCAAGATCATGAACCAAATCAATCCATAGTTCTCAATCAAAGCATGGTCAAAGCAAATGAGCAGTTTATAAATTATTCTTCTTTGGACGTATTATCTGAAGACCCAGGTTTCTGGGAAAGTTGAAGGAAAGAGAGAAAGAAAGAGAAAAGGACAACCAGCATAAAGTGGATGGACTCAGTTACAGTGGCAAAGAGTGCACGATTGTGAGACTTAAAAGAACAGGTTAGGGACAAGTTGCTATTCAGAAAATCTATCCAAGGGGTTGCCAGGAGTTAAAATGACTTCGTAGCACATAAGAAATTGATTTAGAAAGTAATGGATTTCCAAATCAACTCCTAAATATTTGCAAATCTACCTTCATAGTCATGTACTATACATTTCTGAGGATCAAATTTCCATCAAGGTCTGTTACGTAGCACATACTGGGATGCAGAGGGCCTTTCATTTCATTATCTTCTTCTTCTTCTTCTTCTTCTTCTTCTTCTTCTTCTTCTTCTTCTTCTTCTTCTTCTTCTTCTTCTTCTTCTTCTTCTTCTTCTTCTTCTTCTTCTTCTTCTTCTTCTTCTTCTTCTTCTTCTTCTTCTTCTTCTTCTTCTTCCTCCTCCTCCTCCTCCTCCTCCTCCTCCTCCTCCTCCTCCTCCTCCTCCTCCTCCTCCTTCTTCCTAGCGTATTGCCACTTTCATATCATTGAAAGCCACTTTCCACAGTCAACTGCGTCTCCGGGGCGTGCATATCTTTGTTGATGGTGTCTTGCCATCTCTGTTTTGGACACCCGCAAGGTCGCTGGCCATTGACTTCTAATTGGTAGGCTGTCTTGGCAACGGTTGAAGGTACTGCTCTCTAAATGTGTCCATACCAGTGGAGCCAGCCTTCTCTCATCTTCTCTGTAATTGGTGCCACACCAAAATGCTGTCAAATGTTGTCATTTGTGATGTGGTCAAGAAGGGAGATGCCCGATATCCAACGGAGCATTCATTATTTACTTCTAAAACATGAAATGTCAGCAAACATGAATGTTCAGTTGGAACGGATGGATTCTCTGTGAAAGTGTAAAAACAATAGTATAAAAATATTATCATTACTATTGTTATTACCGCCTATAATTTTCTCACACTCTTTGTTCTCATTTTAAAAAATTGATACGGTGTTAGTATTGCTCTATGAATTAAAGTTAAATATGAAATAACTATTATATTTGCAGATCACTTACTTCCATGGATAATCTCCGCATTGCTGGGTTTTGCAGCTTTTAAAACTGTTTCTCCTGCCTGCCCCAGAAACAAGCAAATTATGCTTAAAAGACAGGGACCCTAACCAACGTTCCCTCTAAGGTGCGCGGCCGCGCAGCCGCGCATGTAACGAGAGAACGCCACACGGTAGTTTCCAACTTCCGCGCGGCGTTTTCTAATGGCAGAGGCTGCGTGCCTGTGCGGCCGCACACATGAAAAGAGAGCGCCACGCGGCAGTTTCTAACTGCCACGCGGTGTTTTCTATTGTTAAAGGGAACATTGACCCTAACTAGGATTTTCAAGTGATAATGAGGAAATGGATTTCTTTGAAATTAGTTCTATTCTATTTTCTCGTAAATTGTCTTCCCTGCTGTTTGCTCGGACATAAATGACAGAATGGAAGAATGTCAAAAATTTGTCAGAACTTCCACCTCATGCCTGCACTCTGCAATTGTTTTGGCACCCGTCTGCCATGAACCCCGGAGGGAGGGGGAGAGGGAGCAGGACCACTTGAGGGGAAAGTGAAAGTTAAGAAAGTGAAGGCAAGATGATGTTTCAAGGTCGCTCCAGAATGAGAAGGATGCAGCTGCAAGCTGGCTTACAATCAGAGTGGCTGTTTCCAGAACATGGTCTTTGATTTTTCTTTGATTGGATGATGGAGGACCAGCAATGGGAAATGCCTAAGCAGGGAAAAGTTTTCACTTGGGGTTTTGACATGCAAATTTCAGTTCTGGCTTTGCAGTACTGTATTTCACTTGGCTTCTAGGAAACGATTCCTTTCTCAACTCGATGGTGTTAAGGATCGTTCTTACTGAAATGCTCAAACTGAGGCAGATCTGACACACCTCACCCAAAAATTAGCTGCAGAGAACACAATATGGATATTTTTTTTCTTTTATAGAATCCTGAGAATACCTATATCCACATTTTGCACTGTGTAATTTCTCTTATCAATGATATTCTGAGCCAAAATGGTTGAAGTTTCATCTATACAAAGCGTAAAAGAATATGATGCGAGCATCATGTCAAATCTGGAAGCTGATACAGAAAATAAGTGGACGACATACCATACATGTTGACAAGACTGGCCTTAGGAGATTAGTAGAAATTTTATTTTTATTTTCTTTTCAATGAACATGCCTTTTTAGAATAATTAGTTTTCAGCAAACATGATCAGAAGGAAATTTTACAGTTCAGATTGTCATCTGGCAGGCGAATAACCTCTTTTTTTTGCTAACATTATAGTGCAGATAGATTATTAAAAGGGAGGAAGGACTCTCCTTCTCTGGAATCCTTCCTTCCTTCCTTCCTTCCTTCCTTCCTTCCTTCCTTCCTGATAGAGCTTAGGGTATACAATATATTTTCTGCCATCAATTTGCACTTGACAAACCAAGCTTCACCAGACAGAAATATTTAATTCAGGCCAAACAATGGTTAAAGCTTAATCCCATCAAAATGGCAATGTAGCATTTCACATTTATCTTCACAAAAGCTACCACATAATTCTTTTAATAAAAATTCAGAGAACATAAAGCAAAATCCCCCCAGTTCATGACAACTGAGCATAGCAGTTTTTCACATTTGCCTTACGCATGCTTATAATAAATATTTCTCTGGCTGTCAGTCTTTTTAAAAGCCTTTTCTTGTTGTTGGGGGAAAAAGAATAATAGTTGTTTACAATATTCCTGATGTTTAATTCATTTTTCCCTCCCTTGCAATTATTTTGCTCTTTGTATGCAATAGAACAATTTAAAATAGGGGTTTTGTTTGTTTTTTTAAGCTTTACAGGAAATTGTTTTAGGAAGAGAATTATTTTTAGGCCATCTCCTGCTTTTCAGGTATGTAAATGGACAAAAGAAATATATTTGTAAGTAGAATAATCTAGTTGTTGTTGTTTAACATACACAATGGTAAACCTTATGCATTTTCTGCTTGAGGTTATTGCATGATTACATTGTCAGCTGAATTTTACTTCAGCATCAAGCATTGGAACAGAATGCTACACTGCATTTGAATGAAGAAGAAACAAAATATGTAATATACAAAGCTGTAATCTGAAATATAAAGACACAAGAAGAACCTTCTCTGCTGTTACAACGCAAGAGAGGAAATGACGTGATTTGTCAAATTAACTGAAATTATTTGTAGAACCCTTTATTGGTTCTCAGCAACTTCCATGATTATTCTACCCAAATTATAAAATTGGGCTATTGTTCTTAGAGTGTTTCTTGTGGTCATTATTATCAGGATTTGAAACAACTGTTTCACAATGCACAGGAGAAGTTAAACAATTTTCAGGATATAGATAAATCAATCAAAAGTGTTCTTTTGAGAACTTTTTATTAAAGTAATACACTAATCATTTCTAATAAAATTGGCCTATAAATGTAGGTAAAGCAATTTCCAAAGTAATAAGGCAGATTTGCTAACTGTAGTTTTATGGAAGAAAAGATTGCAAACAAAATTATTTTGGTTCTTGTTTTGAATAAATGCAGAGCAATGTTTAATCCAATGAACATGTCTAATCAATTAATACTTAGTTTTGACAATTTGTCTCTTTAATGGTACATTACAAGTATAATTAAATAGTAGTTGTAATGATTATTAAAAGGAATAGTGTGGGTTTATGCGTGTGTGTGTGTGTGTGTTTTACCATTTCTTCCCCTTTAGAATTAGATTTTATTTCTTTCCATAATCAACTTTTTTTAATCCACAAATCCAGAAATTATCAGTTCAGTTTTGCCCATTTTCAACAAAAAGTCCATAAACACTTTCCAAAAAGTACTTATTGTGTTTCCCCTAATCAAACAAGTCTTTTTTTTATTATTATTTCTGCGTGTTCTGCATCTTCATTGTCCACTCCTCCATTGGATAGATATTGTAAAGTGTATTTTCAAGTAGACAGGTATTATTTTGTATTTACCACTCCAAATCTTTTGAAAACAGTGATAACATCAATTAAAGTTAAAGTGGCCTGTGTAATTTATGGAAACAAAGTATGAACATCACTTCTCTGAGTCATATAATAGGTTTAATAAATAATGCATTTGCAATCATATATTGCATTTGATCTGATTGTATTTGGCAAATTACTCAAATTAGGATGAAATGATAATATCCTAAGAGACTTTTACTCTCAATCTCCTCACTCACAGAAATGTTCCCCATTTCAAGTTAAATGCTGTTTAAATGGAAGAACAGAAGAGATGCAGATATGTGGAAGATCACAAAAACATCCTTTAATGCTAACAGATTAACAGAATTGGAAGTGACCTTGTAGGTCTTCTAGTCCACAGGTCACCAACCGGTGGTCCGCGGACCACTGGTGGTCCGCGGGAAAATTTTGGTGGTCCATGGAGAAATCTTGGTAAACTGCATCCGGTCCGGGGAGCAGCCGGAGTTATCTGTCTATTGTGGATGCAATGGACACTTGCCTTCCAAGGTCGGCGGTCCTTGGTGGAGACGCAGCTACTGCTGCTCTGGGGCTGAGAAGGGGGGAAGTGGCAGCGGCAGGGCTCCGGAAGGCAAGTGTATGTCCCGGGACTGCACATGGACTCTCAGACCCCCCTTGGAACCAGAGGAGCAGCCGCAGCAGCTTCCGCCATCTTCTCAGGGGCCTCGTGGTGGTGGTCTCCGCTGCAAGCCAGCGTCCCTGCCCAACCCGGCTGTGGGCTTCGCGACGCCCATCCTGGCGCTTCTCCTTAAATAAGTCACCTTTTCCTAAACGCTCAGCTGGGACTTGAAGCCTCCCGAGAAAAGCAGACGGTGGAAGCCGCGTGGGGCTCTTCCCTGCTTGAGCAGCCATGAGCCCCCATGGCCTGGGCCAAGGGAAATGCCGGCCGGTCTCCAGCCTGCCTGGTCCTGCCCCTGAGAGGCTGGCGGCAGCTGCTGCGGCTGTGACTGCTCCTCTGGTTCCGAGGGGGGTCTGAGAGTGCCCCTGCTTCTCAGCCCCAGAGCAGCAGCAGCTGCGTCTCCACCAAGGGCCTCCTGCCCACCTACTGGCCACCAACCTCGCAGGGGACTGGGCAGGCTGGAGACCGGCCAGCGCTTCCTTTGGCCCAGGACATGGGGGCTCATGGCTGCTCAAGCGGGCGTCGCGAAGCCTGCAGCCAGGTCGGGCAGGGATGCTGGCTTGCAAAGAAGCCCACCACCACAAGGCCCGTCCACGCAATAGGCTGCACTGCCGCGGCCCTTCTCAACTGCGCTTCTTAGCTGGGCGCTGCCGGTGGCTTCCAGCCCATCCACCCCACAGGCGAAGCAGGCGGCGTGAAGAGACAATCGGCCATGCCTCCCCACCCAGCCTTCCTTGCTGGGCGCTGCACCGGCGGCTCCGCCCTGCCCAGCTCCGCCTGCTGCCACTTCCCGTGAGACGGCTGGAGCGAGGGGCGGGCGGGAGAGCCCGGCACGCCCATCCTCTGGCTCTCCAGGCAGCATCACTGTCTCCCTGCCCCGCCAAGGCCCCTGCCAGCTCCGGAGCCTGAGGCCAGCGGAGCTCCATAGGTGCGCGCCCCGATCTGCCCGGCCCCGGAAGGTCCCAGAGCCGAAGGCGAGAGGGGCGGTGGGCTGCCCTCCCTCCCAGAGCACTTTCTTCTTTCTCCTGCCGCCGAGAAGAGAGAAAGAGAAAGAAAGAAAGTGGAAGGGAGATAGAGACAAGTCCTGGAGCAGCTCCTCCACCCGGGTGCAGGAAAAGGAAAAGGAAAGGAAAGGAAAGAAGAAGGAAAGGAAAGGAAAGAAGGAAAGGAAAAGAAAGAAGAGAAGAGGAAAGAAAAGGAAAGAGAAGGAAAGGAAAGGAAAGGAAAAGAAAGAAGAAGGATAGGAAAGGAAGAGGAAAGGAAAGGAGAGGAAAGAAGGAAAGGAAAGAGAAGAGAAGGAAAGGAAAGGAAAGAAGAAGAGGAAAGGAAAGAAGGAAAGGAAAGGGTGGAAGGGAGGGGAGGGGAGGGACTACAGCTACAGCTCTGGAATATGGGACTGACTTTCCCAACAACATCAGCAAGCCACCGTCAAATAAGCTTCAATTATTTTGTAATAATTACACTAACTTTAATATTTTTGTTACAGTTAAAACAACCTTTAAAGATTTTGTTATAATTAAATAAGCATTTATAATTTTGTTATATTAAATAAGTGCATTTCATATTAATAAAATGGAAGTTCTCTGATCATTATTTTACAAATGGATTATGAATTTGGTGGTCCGTGGCATTTAAAATTATGACCTTGGTGGTCCCTGAGGTCCAAAAGGTTGGGGACCCCTGTTCTAGTCCAACCCCTGGCCAAGCAGGAGACCCTACACCAGTGATGGCGAACCTTTTTTCCTCGGGTGCCAAAAGCGCGTGCTCACACCCATAATTCAATGCCCCCTGTGCTCCACACCCCTGCGCATGCGTGCGTGACCCCCCCGCTGCCCCACCCCCATGCATGTGTGCACAATCCCCCCGCTCCCCCGCTGCCCCATTTCCCGACTTACTGTGGGCCTGGTATGTAGGTCATCTAGTCCAACCCCCCACCCAAGCAGGAGACCCTACACCATTTCTGACAGATGGCAGTCCAGTCTCTACTTGAAAGCTTCCAGTGATGAAGCTCCCACAACTTCTGAAGGCAACTTCTGTTCCACGGGTTGATTTCTCTTACTGTCAGAAAATTTCTCCTTATTTCTAGGTTGAATCTCTCATTAATCAGTTTCCATCCATTATTCCTTGTCTGGCCTTCGGGTGCTTTGGAAAATAGCTTGACCCCCTCCTCTCCGTGGGAGCCCTTTAAATATTGGAACACTGCTATCATGTCTCCCCTGGTCCTTCTTTTCACTAGACTAGCCATGCCGAGTACTTGCAACCGTTCATCCTATGTTTCGTAATCATCTTGGTTGCTCTTCTCTGCACTCTTTCTAGAGTCTCAACATCTTTTTTATAGTGTGGTGACCAAAACTGGATGCAGTACTTTATAGAGTGGTATTAGTACCTCACTTGATCTTGATTGTATCCCTCTATTAATGCGATTTAGGATTGCATTGGCTTTTTTTGGCTGCCGCCACACACTGTTGGCTGATACTTGAAGCCTCCAGAAAAAAGTCTGAAAATATTCCTACTTGAAATCCTAGACCATTGTTGCTAGTCAGGTTCATCTGTCCGTGGCTGCTACTTCAAGTCCTTTCAGACTTGTGTCATCAGTGATATGTAACAGAAAACCTAAATCTAAAGATTTCTCCATAAACACAGGAAAAATATGAACAATATCTTCTCCATGGTCCATATTTTTCCTGTGTTTATGGAGAAATCTTTAGAAATAGTGTAACTGTGTTTAAAAGAATGGATCAATGATATGCCTCAAGATTTTCAATGAAGAATGGAAAATTGGGGTGGAGGAAGATGATCATCTCTTTTTATACAAGTATCATTTTTCATCATATCATTTTTTTTTCATATAAAAAAGTATGTCAGCATAAGACTCATCAAAACTGTCTCAGAATGAGATGACATCTTATTCCAGCTCTTGTTCACTCTTTCTTGGAAACTGATGCCAAAGCAATGCTAACAAAAGTGCTACTCATCACCACAAAGAAGTGCCTTTTAGTACAATTGTATCTAATGACACAAGCTGAAGTAACTGTATTCTTTTTCTGCAGCACTTTGTAATGTACGATCTTAGCTGTGATTATTACAGCAGGACAGTACATATTAAATAATTTTTTAAAAAATAATGGATGCTAAATAGAAATTATATGATAAAACTCCATATTGTAAACACTGGTTGTTCAAAACTGGATTTTGGATACTAGAAAATACATAGATAAATATTTATATATTTAATGTTTGATATTAAATAGATATTGGCAGATTGATAGATCAATAGATAGACAATAGATTGATAAGTAGGTAGGTAGGTAGGCAGGCAGGCAGGCAGACGGATAATATTCCCTAATAAGATTTCAATAATGAATAAGAAATAATGACCATATGAAGAAAAACAACCTCATGATTTTTTTTTTAAAAAAACTGTAATTTGCTCTTACGAGCTGCTTGTATAATTATGTTATGTTATAGATGTTTTTCAAACAAAGTTAGTATAGTAAATAAGTTTATTGGGGTTTTTTTTGTATCTTTCTTAAAATAAAAAAGAAACATTCTTGTAATGATTTCATCATCATAATTTTAGCCATTGTCTATCCACTGCAGATGAAGGCCTCTTCCACATGTTTCCAACCAAGTAATGATTTAAAGTATATAAATATATAACTAAACACTGTTTTTAAGCATTAGCAAGGGTTTTTGAAGAAAGTAAAATCATTCAGAAAGTCTCTTTAATCTGCTTCTCTGATTTTTATTTTTAATACTCACATGATAATACCAGATTAAATATGTATTTCTGAAAGCCTGTTCTTTGCATTCTAATTCAGTCCTTAATCTTGGAATCAAATCAGCTTCTACTTAAATTTGCAAGTAAATTACTCAAGCATCTTTATACAGCTCATCTGTAGACTGAGCCTTCTGCTTTATCCATTAATCCATTTATCCTCCAGTCCAGTACATAATGGGTATCAGCACACTGGGATTAAATCGTCTACCACTCCATGAGGAAAGAGAAGCTTGTTTTAGGATAATTAGGATGTGAAAAGTAGCATGAAATGTAAAAGCTGCACCACCTGGTTAGAATCTGCTCTCTGCGACACCCAAATGCATGCACAGAATGCTTCGGTTTCTGACACTTTTGTCAAGAGAAACATCTTTTATTCAGGATGCCATGAGTAAAATAAAAATTGCTTCCCTTGGTTTTTAGAAATAGAAATCATTAGAAGTTCTATTTGTCACAGTTTTTTTTTTTCTAATAGGAAAAAGATGGCAATTTGGGCATCAAAAGGTCACTTCTGAATTTACTGACTGTTCTGGTGTGTATTTCAGATTTGGAGTGATTTTTATTGCTGTAGAATTTTATACATACAGTACATACATACATACATACATACATACATACATACATATACATACATGTATACATACATCTAGCTAGCTATCTCTATTTGTCTGTGTGTGTATTTGTGTGTGTGTATGTGTACACAGAAACACCCACATACAGTATATACATACACATACACGCACACACCTATCTATCTATCTATCTATCTATCTATCTATCTATCTATCTATCTATCTATCTATCTATCTATCTATCTATCTATCTATCTATCTATCTATCTATCTATCTAGTTTTTTAAAAAAACTATCCTAAGTGGAATAGCAGAAACGGACAAATATTTGCTGTGAATCATTTCTCCTACAAGATCAAAATAAGATCAAGGGAGAATAAAACCATCATTACCCATTACCAGCTTTGCTACACACCCACATCTGATCCTTGTAGGTCAGATTTTAAAATCTCAGGTTCTCTCTTAGTAAGAGTGATGGGTGGTGGTTTATCCAGTTGGTAAGCGATGCTCGAGACCTACTTCTTCGCTTATATTGCCCCATATTAAGTTTGTAAGGATAGTATCAGATATTAGCCTCGTTCATGAAGCAGTGTTGGATTTGACAATGATGACGGTGCAAAGCATTCTGGGAAACGTCTCATGAACTAGAAGGAAACACATTAATATGGCTATCAGGAAGATGCCTCAGAGCAAGGTGCAAGAGAACTATTTTTTTTCACCTTCAATAACTGAGCAGCAGTGAAGATTTTGGTAGCTATCATTTGTTCTATAAGGTGAAGAGACCCTTCTTATGAACTGAACATTTAGCTACTCCAGAGAAAGATTCGGGAATGCAGCTGTGAAAGTTGGAGGGAAACTTAACCACCGTAAATGGATAGTGTCAACTCATGAAGCTTTCCTGACCTGCTCCCGAGTTGCCATAGGCAAGGGGATAGGAAATCCCACCTCACAGCTGCACTGAGGAATTCACACCTCAGTCAAAACAAAACACATCCTAGCCGGCCGAAGTCAAGGCCATCTCCATGGAGACCCACAACGGCCGGAGGGAGTGACTTCTATGACCCGCGAAATTGCTTTGTTAGGGAATGTGACTGTTGGGGGGAAGTGGCAACAGGGTCAGAGGCAAGGTGTGAATTGGGTGAAGCCAGAGCTGGCTTCACTTAAGTCGTGCCGACATGGCACTCCTAATAAACAATTGGATTGTTCTTGCAAAGTGGCTTGAGGCTCCTGATTTTATTAGGGCATTGGTCGGAACCTTGACAGATAGCTTTTTTCAGACAGTTGTTGTGTTTTCTTCCAAAATAATAGATCTCACTGACAACATTTCATATGAATTGGTCCTGCTGTGCCACAACAATAACTTGTATGCATGACATGAAAAAATAAATAATGGGATATTAAACTGAGATGTTTATGACTGGGAATTCAGCATAATCGAGCAAGCCTGGATGTGAAAATGTTTATTCTTTTGTGGATATTAGCAAACAACTCACATGGACTACATACACTTCAATAAGATCTGGTTAATAATATGTGTGCTTGAATCGGGGCCATCAAAGACATAAATCTACACAAGCAACAACACATGCAAATGTTGAAAGAAAGAGCAAATTTGCATAAATTCGTAGGCAAAACACACAGAAAGACTTTTCCATTGAAGATGAGAGAGGAAAAACAAAAAAATAAAATAAAACACTTGCCCACATATGGACTTTCCACTGCATTGTGAGGTTCATTTTAACAGATACAGTAGCCTGATTGTTTAGCTGGCCTACAGATTCATTTTAAAGTGTATTGGAAATTATTCCACAACAATAATGGTTTCTATGGAAGCAACATTTTGAGAAGTGGTTCTTCATATGAAAACAATGCTTTGTTCAGAACGTTTTCCTTCTGAATAATTTCACAGAAATGCTGTAAGAAAAGAGGTGCTGCATAACTATATTATAGTCCTTGACCTGTTGGACAGAAAGAATTAATTCATTCAGAATCTAAAAATAACCATTCTGAGTTCTGGTTTGATATAGATTTGTCACATATCTCCACTGGGCTACAGTATGTGGAGAAAAGGGAGGAGGAGGGGAAGGAGGAAGAGGAATTTAGCCACAAATGGCTATGATTTTGATTCACTCTTTTTTTAAAAAAGGAAAATATAGCACCCATTAACTGGCTGAATTTCTACAGTCACTGTATATCAATTTAATTCCACCCAGATTCCATAGGGATTTCTCCTGTTTTGTTGAGGAAATCAAATTCCTCAAGAAATATTGTGCTGTATGTTGTTAATCTTTCTTTGTTTGCATGTGGCCTGTAATCCAGTGGTTTGAAATAAACTGCCATGAGGTTCAAAAGGATATAGGAAACAGAATAATTGGAAAGAGAAGAGAACTATAGGAACAGATTTGAAGAAAAAAAAAGAGAAAGTTGGCTTAGTTTAGTATGTGCTTGTGTTTACAAATATACTATTTTCCAAAGCACCTGAAAGCAGGGCAAGAAGTAATGGATGGAAACCAACCAAGGAGAGAACCAACCAATCAAGGAGAGAACCAACCTAGAACTAAGGAGAAATTTCCTAACAATGAGAACAATCAACCAGTAGAACGGCTTGCCTTCAGAACTTGTGGGTGCTCCAACACTGTAGGTTTTTAAGAAGTGATTGGACAACCGTTTGTCTGAAATGGTATAGGGTTTCCTGCTTGAGCAGGAGGTTTGACTAGAAGGCCTCTAAGTTCCCTTCCAACTCTGCTATTCTGTTGTTCTGTTATTCTGTTATACTGCATTTGTAAAGAGACTGTTCATAATATTGTATACAACAGGGGAGGGCCAAAAAGTCAATCCTCCCTTGTACATGAGTGTGAACAAACAAATGGCACTTCAATCACGATTTTTGATTTTGGTTTTTGAAACACCGTTCCCTGGACCCTTCTGGATATATTACATTATTATGGTATCTTTCTGATATTTTTTGATATGTTTATAAGCTGCTCCCTAATGATGTAAGGTTACAGTGATTATTATTTTTTGGCTTGGTACTGCAAAAAGGCTAGGTGACAAAGAAATTGTCACAAGCTGTAGCAGTAGTAGTATATAAATATATAGTGATGGTATTTTAAGACAGTGTATTTGGCCATCCAGACTATGCAAGTTCTAACTACCGTATATAGATTTCAGTTTCATTTTAGGAAATGAAGTTGTCATATTCCATCTGTGGTCAAAATAATTAAAGCAATATCGCTAGCACAATCTGGATGAATGAGTCCAAACAAAGATTTTAAGATAATATTTTTCATTTCCTGACTATATCCCTAAGGCTTTCTGTCACTTGAAGAGGATGTGGAATGAAATTGGAAGAATTCGAAGGGGTGGATTAGACTGAATACAGAGCCAAACCATCTTTAAAACCCATTTCATCCTCTGCTCCATGGAAGTGGATGCAGTGAAGAGAAATTACTTCTCTGCTTTTACCACATCTGCGCAGAAAATATATATATATATTTTCTATGTTGTGTGGTGTTTCCTTCATCAAGATTTTGATAAATTGAAGTCTGAGTAGTTTGAGGCTTGCAATCAGCAATTGTCATTTTTCTTTGCAGACAAAAACTATGGGATTTGCCTCCATTACAGGGCAGGACTGGACCAAAATTTAAGATTGTGAGATTATTCCTATAAAACGTGTTTCCCAGTTATGATGAAAAGCAGAGCAGTGATGGAATGACCTGCCTTCAGAGGTTGTGGGTGCTCTGTCAGTGGAGGCTTTCAAGAAGAGACTGGACATCCATGTATCTAAAATGATATAGGGTCTCCTGCTTGGACTAGAAGACTTCCAAGGTCCCTTCCAACTCTGTTATTCTATTGTTCTGACTGTTCATCTACTTTCTTGGTGGCTTTTCATTCATCGTGGTCTTGTTGATGGCTGTTGGGGGCTTGGTTAGGGTGTGGAAGAGCAGACTTAGTATGGTAGTGGTTCTTCCATTTATTTTCTATTTCAGTCCATTACTGGAAGGCAGTCTGGGAGACAACTAAGTTATCAATCCGAGGTGCCCTATAGGGGTCTTTCTTACCACTTGTGCTGTTTTACACAAAAGCTCTAGAGGAAGTTATTAGAGCATTAGAGTAAGAACCCATCAGTATGCCAACACACAGGCTTGTTTAATATTAATAATGGGCTGGGTGAGACAGAACAAGTTGAAATTAAATCAAGATGAAGTTTCAGGGATTGAGGAGAAACTTGTTCCAGATGGATTTTGGCAACCCCACAAATAGACGAGACCAGAAAGTCAAAACTAATGGCTAAAACTAATTCTATTGAAATTGGATATAATAACACAAACTTACAATTTGATTGCATTATATCTCCTCTGTCTCCCCTTCCTTATATTCCAATGAATTAAAGAGGTATCTACCTCACCCACTTCCACATGTTATTTCATTGTTCTGGACTTTTAAAATGTTTCATCCAGGGTGTTTTTTTTGCCTCGGTAATAGTTATTGAACATCTACATCATAACCGAGTAATAGAATTGGAAGGACCTTGGAGATCTTTTAATCCAACCCACTGTCAAGCAGGAGACCCTAAACCATTCCAGACAAATATCTGTCCAATCTCTTCTTAAAAGCCTTCACTGATGGAGCACCCACAACTTCTGAAGGCAAGCCGTTCCATTGGTTAATTGTTCTAACTGTCAGAACATTTCTGCTTAGTTCTAGGTTGCTTTTCTCCTTGATTAGTTTCCATCCATTATTTCTTGTCCTGCCTTCTGGTGCTTTGGAAAATAGCTTGACACCCTCTTCTTTGTGGCAGCCCCTCAAATATTGGAAAACTGCTATCATGTCATCCCTAGTCCTTCCCTAGTATATGAGAGTACATTCTCCAGTGTTGCTTGTTGAAGGCCAATGGAACGTTCTGCTTTGAGAGATGTGCTGACTCTCTCAATGTTTAGAAAAATATCTCTCTCTCTCTCTCTCTCTCTCTCTCTCTCTCTCTCATATCTACTATCTATATTATATACTAGCAGTGTTCCAATATTTGAGGGGCTGCCACAGAGATGAAGCGGTCAATCTATTTTCCAAGGCACCTGAACGCCAGACAAGGAATAATGGATGAAAACTGACCAAGGAGCGATTCAACCTAGAACTAAGGAGACCTTTTCTGACAGTGAGAACAATTAACCAATGGAACAGCTTGCCTTCAGAAGTTGCGGGAGCTTCATCACTGGAAGCTTTCAAGAAGAGATTGGACTGCCATTTGTTGGGGATGGTGTAGGGCCTCCTGCTTGGGCAGATGGTTGGACTAGATGACCTACAAGGTCCCTTCCAACTCTGTTAATCTATGTAACCTACTAATCATCTATCATCTATCATCTCTCTCTCTCTCTCTCTCTCTCTCTCTCTCCCCCTCCCCCTCTCCTCTCTCTCTCATCTAACCAATCTTTTAACTCTATCTTAATTCCAATTGCATTCATATTATATATGTATAATGTGTATAATTGCCTGAACTGCTCATTAAATTAGAAGGTATATAATTATAATATTGACAAAGACAGTCAAAACTTATTTCATTTATTTATTTTATTTGCTGCAGTGCTGTACGGAAAGATTTTCACTGCTGCCAATTGCATACAGGCAAAATTTACTGTTGCTTGTATCCTTACGATTTACATTGACTGGTTCCTAATATGATTTGATTGCTTATTTGTACCCGGACTATCATTAAGTGTTGTATCTTATGATTCTTGACGAATGTATCTTTTCTTTTATGTACACTGAGAGCATATGCACCAAAGACAAATTCCTTGTGGGGC
>QLTV01002421.1:403465-416158 GCA_003457575.1 Thermophis baileyi | reverse complement strand
ACTGCATCTTTTTCAGGATCTAATGTATCAAGCATCTCTTTTCTCTCTCCCACTAGTTCTCACACATTTAGAAAGTGGGACATGCTATTCTCTTGCTCAGAAATGCTATAAAACCTAGTGCACTGCAAGAACGTTGATATTTAGAAAAATCTAAATGTTGTTTCCCTACAGTTATCTATCTATCTATCTAGCAATAGCACTTAGACTTATATACTGCTTTATAGTGCTTTACAGCCCTCTCTAAGCAGTTCACAGAGTTAGCATATTGCCCCCAACAATCTGGGTCCTCATTTTACCCACCTCGGAAGGATGGAAGGCTGAGTCAACCTTGAGCTGGTGAGATCTGAACCGCTGAACTGCAGCTAGCAGTCAGCTAAAGTAGCCCGCAGTACTGCACTCTAACCACTGCGCCACCTCGGCTCTGTTATATATATATATTCAAACTTACATTTTTGCTGATAAAGAAATAAAGGGAGACTAGTATAGATTTATTTCTTTACAGAGTCAGTATATTGCCCCCAACAATCTGGGTCCTCATTTTACCCACCTCGGAAGGATGGAAGGCTGAGTCAACCTTGAGCTGGTGAGATCTGAACCGCTGAACTGCAGCTAGCAGTCAGCTAAAGTAGCCCGCAGTACTGCACTCTAACCACTGCGCCACCTCGGCTCTGTTATATATATATATTCAAACTTACATTTTTGCTGATAAAGAAATAAAGGGAGACTAGTATAGATTTATTTCAAGCTATTTAGCTCTCATCAGCTAGCCATACCCTTCTAGGATTCGAACTTGGACTGCTTGCCTTGTTAGGCAGTGCTTTTAACCTCTAAGCCACAAGTTCTCCTCCCTTATCAGCTGAGCCAGGGGAGGGTTTAAATGTTTTTCTGTCGAGTCACCATGGTGTCTGTGCTGCAGGAGAGACCTATATCTATAAGTACTAGAGTTGCTCTTCTTGCTGAGCTCAAATTCTACCCATCCCCTTGATTCCAGATCTGAATCATACAACATGCCAGGCTTTTGTTCCCTTTCTGCTGTAGCAACTAAATTTATAGCAGTACTAACCTAAAAAGGGGGGGGAGCAATGGTAACTATCTATATAACATTCCTAAATTGACATAGGCAGTTAGAGCTGGATGAAAAGTAAAAGGTTACCTACTAAATTTATTGTACTGTTATTTCCCATGATTTTTTTCTTTAGTTTTTTTTTCTTTTTGATTTTAATGCTCGTGCTTTTTTATCAATGTGGTTGGCCATCCTGAACTGTGCAACCACATAAATGTGCGACCACATAAATGTTTTTAAATAAATAAATCCTGAGACCATGGATCAGAAAGGAGTCAGCAATCAAAATAATGCATTTCTCTCTGTGTGTGTTTGTCTCCCTGAGTCTCTCTGAGTCTCTCGTGTGTGTGTGTGTGTGTGTGTGTGTGTGTGTGTGTGTGTGAGTGAGAGAGAGAGAGACAGAGACAGAGACAGAGACAGAGACAGAGACAGAGACAGAGAGAGAGAGATGTAGCCAATCACAACATCCTTGTGCATATTTATGCACATGTCATCACGTCTATCCCAGGGGTGGGTTCTGGATCCTTTTGCTGCCAGTTCACTCAGGGTCGCACCGTGCGTGTGTGCAGCAATAAAAAAAAAATAGCTTCTGCGCATGCGCAGAAGCAAAATCAAAGATGGTGGCACCCACGGAGACACCGACGGAACCATCTGCGTGACGCCATCACCGAGTTACTAACGGTTCTAAAGAACTGGTTCGAACTAGTAGGAACCCACCTCTGGTCTACCCCTCATTCACATATATGTATATGCATACATTTTCACAGATTTACAAATGCTCTTTTACACAACCCTTTCTTTCCCTTCACACATTCACTTCTTACCCAGTGATTTGAGTATAGTCACTACAAGAAAGAGAAGGAGGGAAAATATTTTTACCCTTTGCCTTGATGCTTTGTTATTACCATTAGTAATAGAGAGAACAATTGTTTGGCTTTCTTATCATCTAAACAACCAGTCAGCTTGATCATATATTAGTAAGCCTAGTTTATTAATTTAATAAATATAAATAATCCAGACTGCTAGTTTATAACTCACCTTAGAAGTGTGAAACATGTTTGTGGTAGTAAGTAGCTGTTGAACCAACATCCGATGTAATAGCTCTGTCTTTCAATTTCAATCTGCCCATAACAATTCTTCTCACTTTGTTCAACCTCTAAATCCATACCTCTGCCTCAAGAAACTCAATCACATGTACCAATAAAGAAGAACACTTGTAGCTCAGGGTTGAAATTAGCGGTCCTTGATGCTCTCTAAGCTTGGCTGTTTTCTTGCAGATGTCTCATTACCCAAACATGGTAACAGCATCAATGCACTGATGATGTTACCTAGGTTGGGTTATGAAACATCTGAAAGAAAAGCAACCAAGCTCAAACTGCGCCAAGGACCCCTCAATCACATGTCTCCAACCATCTAACAATCAACATTGACCCAAACCAGACCACTTTGTAACTAACCAGCTAAATCAACAGTAACTGCAACATAAGCTACACTACTCTCTTTTTACGATTCTGTAAACCTTTAATTTGTGGTAGAGTTGGGACAACTGGATGGAGCTGAGTGTTTACTGGCCAGGTACCCTTCCTGGGACCATGTGAAATTTGCAGCAGATATTTTTTCTTTGTGCCCTTGGAGAGAAATATCTGCTGCTACCTAGGATTGAACTCTCAACCTTTGGAGTAGAGGCGAGCATCTTCACTGCTCTTGCAACATGGCAGGGGAAAAAACAAAGAACTAATCCAAGTCCCCAGTATTGCTGCATATAAAACTCTATCTTTCCTCTTGCCACTGCTTCCTATGTCAAATATATTCATGGCTCAGAGCATCACTTCCTTATGTCATCATGGCATGATATTGAGACTCAAGATAAAACAGAAAGGAAGGATATATTTACATTAGTGAGGCATAATTTGATTGTTCATTTCTCACCCTTTACTTCCTGTAGGTCTATTCAGAATCAAAGTGAATTTAAGAAGATCTTTATTTTTCTGTTTGCTCCAACAGGCTGAAACATAACTGGAAAATTCTTTGCATAAATCAGTTGTTTATACAAGTAAAAAGTATTGCTTATGCTTATTTTGTTTTCTCTTTCACATCAACTGCCAAAAGAGAGAAAATCCCTTTTCTCCTGCCCCACATTCTAAGGTCATATTCTTTTCAGAGATCTAAGAAACTGGAAGGGACCTTTACTTTTATTACTGGGTTTCACCTTTGAAGGAAAATTATTCCTTCATAAGACAGATAAAATAGGACAGGAGGTAGGTATGATGATATGCTTTATATTTTGTAGGAGAGGCCCAGACTGAGCCTGAGGGAGGGGTCAAACACGTAATCAGTCATGAGTCCCGTCGCACCCACAAGAGATCTAAGTCCAGCCCATTTTGAATTCCTTCTACTCTTATCTCCCGCTAATTTCCCTTGGTTGTTAGTAGTTCAGATTCTTGTAGAGAGCTCAAGCTTACAATAAATTTTTATACCCATTTGAACTGTCTGGATCTCCTGATTTTCTTGGCACTTGACATTTTTCCTTGAACAGTAACAGTTTTTTTCAGTATTTCGACGAAATTAAATGACATCTATAAATCTAATTACAGAGAAATACATCTAATTACAGTGCATAACTCTGAAACCTGAGCAACATAAAAACAAAGCCTGTTGGACTTCCATCCAGTTATCCCAAGGAAGTTGAGAAATTGATCTGGAACAAGACATTGCTATTTTTGTTTTATTGTTATCACCGTGTTCTGTTATAGATGCACTCCCGGTTGGAATCAATAAAAAATTTGGTTTCTTTTCTGCAGAGTCAGTGCTTTTACATTCTCTGGTTGGAAATAGAAACAATAAGTCTGAGAGTTATGAAACAAAAACAAAGTGCAAATTGAAAACCACTTAGAATGTAATTGGCATTATAGAAGAACTGCTGCTATTCTGTAATGCTGCTTTGCTTCACTTCTTCATGTTTAATATTATACAGTAATGGAATGTGCAGATACTGAACAATATTTTTTTATTCTACCTTCTGCTTTGACAGGAAATATTTTTTAAAAAAATAGATGCTTCCTTCTAAAACATTTTTAAAAAGGGAAAAAAATGTGAGGCTGCACAGGTGTGGGTGGTGATTTCACTTTTTTAATGTACAAATGAATGCCAGTCAGGGAAGTGCCAGAGAAAACTGGATCCATCTGTATGCAGATTTCATTTGCAGTTGGAATTCATCTTTTAATCCCATGTCAATCCCTAAAGGAATTTTAAACCATAATTATACTTAAAAATAATAATTATATTTAATAATTATATAATTGTTCCAGCTTCCAATAGCACATCACCTTGTCAAACTATGTATTTCTCCATCTCTATCAGTCAGCGATACATGCACATATATGATACAGTGATGTTAAATTACAGTATTATTATGGTTCATTGCACAGTCAGCCAGATGTTCAGAGTGGATTTGGCATTTTTGTCTACCTATTGAGTCCTTTCCAAGGACCTGGGATAGGCAGATCTGGATGTTTAATCGTGTTACAGATATTGTTGCAGGATGGAAGCTGTTCCGAGTAAAGCTGCCTTTTACAATTAACTGATGGCAAATTTGCAAATGCCAATGATGTTCACGTTGTGCTCCAGTCGTTTTGGGATTGTACCCAAGGCCCCTATTACTATTGGTACTACTTTTGCCACAATCGATCTATTTATCTAACCATATAGCTGTAGCTATAAATATAGATATGGAGATGGACAGAGGGAGAGACAGAGATAGAGAATAAAGATAGCTAGATAGCAAGATAGCGAGATAGAGAGATAGAGAGATAGAGAGATAGAGAGATAGAGATAGAGATAGGCAGAGGTAGAGGTAGAGGTAGAGGTAGATGTAAATATGGATACAGATACAGATACAGACACGGACATGGACATGGACATGGACATGGATATAAATAATATAGAAATAGATCAGGGGTGGGGAACCATGGCCCTTTTATGACTTGTGGACTTCAACTCCTAGAATTCCTGAACCAGCATGCTCAAAAGCATGCTGGCTTAGGAATTCTGGAAGTTGAAGTCCACAAGTCATAAAAGGGCCATGGTTCCCCATCCCTGTTATAGATATATGTACAAGCCCTACTGGATGATAACAGTACCAGGAAATCTTAATAAAATTAGTAAAGTAAAATACAAATAAAATAGACTTTTTGTCTTGGAGATGAGAGAGTGGGTGGCGTACAAATTATATTGTTGTTGTTATTACTGTGTGCTTCCTGGCAGGACTGTTTAATTTGACCAATCATGTAGCTCATGCACCAATGGATCTTTTGTAGTTCAAGGTCTGTAAAATAAGGACCCCAAATTATTGGGAGCAATATACAAATAATGCTTCCATATTATAAACTGCCCAGAGAGTGCTATAAAGTGCTATGGGGCAGTATATAAGCTTAAATGCTATTGCTGTTCTCCCACCCAATTGTAGTTGTATGGTACCCATATTATCTTATTACTGAACTGTGCATTAGATCTTGGAAATAGTCATGCCACTAAGATGGAAGCAGGTTCAGGATTTTTCAGGGCAGAAGCCTGTCAAATTCATAGATCTTGTTTAAGCAACCAACAATCAGCTATCCTGGTGAGTTCCCTCCTTCCCCCACCCCTCATCTCCCTGGAAAAGCTAAGATGCCTAGCATCTTTGCAATGCACTGTGCAACTCCCTTTTTCTGCCTCTAGATCGGAGGTGGGGAACTGTGGCCCCTTTATAACTTGTGGACTTGGATCAGGAATTCTGGAAGTTGAAGTCCACAAGTCATAAAAGGGCCATGGTTCCCCATCCCTGTTATAGATATATGTACAAGCCCTACTGGATGATAACAGTACCAGGAAATCTTAATAAAATTAGTAAAGTAAAATACAAATAAAATAGACTTTTTGTCTTGGAGTTGAGAGTTTGGGTGGCGTACAAATTATATTGTTGTTGTTATTACTGTGTGCTTCCTGGCAGGACTGTTTAATTTGACCAATCATGTAGCTCATGCACCAATGGATCTTTTGTAGCACTTTATTTTGAATAAATTGGCATAAATAAGGTTGTATCACCAGGAGTTGAGATATACTTTCCAGGTCACAAGAAAAACAAATCCCAAGACTGCTTTTTCTTTTACAAGTCTCTTATAACAATGAATTTGCATATGATTCTGTGAATTAGTCTCAAGGGCCATACATTACTTTATTAATTGATTAACTTCAGTACATAATTACTACTTAATTACTTCAAGCAATGCTGTATTGAATGCAACTTCTAATTTATGTGACATTGTAATAGCCAAAAGTTTGCAATTAGTAATATCAGTTGTCTGGATGACTTTGCTGGTGGTCTGTATAATTCTATGAAAAAAAATGTTTCTTATTAGTTTGACCAGACAAGGTCCAGCATCAATTACTGCACACATTTCTAATTTTATAGCATAACAACCATTGTATGTATATCCACATTTTCTTCCTCCTTCTCAGTTGCATTATGTCTATTTCAATTCTATATTTGTTTAACCACTCAATGCATTTGATGAATTGAACTATAGATCATAAAAACCCAAGCCATCCAATAAAATTGGTTCATCTGAAAAAGTCCTACCAAATTTCTTCTGATTTCTAGTTACTGTAGATTAACATGGCTGTCCTCCTACAAGATCTACAGAGACAATAAAGTAATTGGTAACACCAGTTTTAGTCCTAGTTTATTAAGTTAGTTCTGGGTGATCAGCTTCAATGAAGCCATTTAGAATTTATATATTAAAGGAACTAACCATGTGAGCCAAGCAAAACCCTGAAAGGTTTGCTTTCTTGTCCTTTGGTTATTGGATCAAGGAAATAACATCTGCTTCAGCATTGAACAGGTGGACCTTATAACTAGCATATGAATGCCTATCATTTGGGCCTATCCTGGCATGAAAATTGCCTGCAACAATTATATATGCATTAATCTGTTGTTAATTACTATCAGGATACTTTGTCTAAAATGGATTGTCATGTCCAAGGCATGTTGTTAATTAAGAATATCTTACTGATCACCCTTAATGAATACTTCTAGCACTCCATAATTCTCTGCCTTCTTTGCTAGCTATTGCTTACAAAGAATATGAGCTCACAGTATTAATCTAGCTCAGGGATGTCAAACTCAAGGCCCGGGGACTGGATCCGGCCCGCAGGGTGCTTAGATCTGGTCCACGGGGCCACCCTAGAAACAGCAAAGGACCGGCCTACAGTGCTTCTGCCAGCAAAAACAGAGCTTGGGAGGGCTGTGGGTGGCCCTCCCGAGCTCTGTTTTCGCTGGCAGAGGGTTACAGGAGGCCGTTGCAGCCAAAAATGGAGCTCGGAAGCCCATTTTCACCACCACAGGCACCCCCAACATGAGTGACATCGAGCTGGCCACACACACCCTGGCCATGCCCCCCTGGCCCCCTCAAGGTCAAACAGAACCCTGATTCGACCCTCAATGAAATCAAGTTTCACATCCCTGATCTAACTCAATAGATGGTCAAGTTTCCTGAACCATTATTATATTACTTTACAAATGAAGCATGCCCTCTACATGCTTTTAAGAATATCATTCCAATTGCATTACAAATGCTGACATGCATCTTAAGGCAGGTATGGTGAAATGGGAGGCTAGAGGATATTCAAGAATTGGTTAACCCTTAACCACAGATGTACTATTTCGGCTACACTATTACAGACATGAGGTCATAATGACCGCTCTAGCTGCTGGCCGTAGTCCAGGTAATTGCACTACAATACTGTGACTAGTGTTCTGGATCTATTGCTTTCAAAAGGTGCAGAAGACCATTTGAATTTGTTCTTGACATAAATTATTGCATGATGTAGATTGTATCTGGTCATCAATTTCATTGGGAGCTTCATCATCGCTGATGTTAGAATCGGCGGCGGCAGCAGGTTCCTCATCATCCATTACAAAATTTTCATCGCAATCCGATTCCACTTCACTCAGATCTCTCTCTGCTTCTTCATACCATGTTAGAACAGTTTCTTCAAAGTTTGGATCACCAAATCGCACTCTTTTTGGTGGAAAACCTGGCCCTGACATTATAAAAAATATATACGTTAGCAAAGATCTGCGGTCAAAATGACCACAACTCAAATTCAAATGCTGCTACAAAAAAACCAAATAACTCACACAAGCGCGATGCTGCATACACTCTTATTGGCGGGAAAACGAAAGTTATTTGAAACTGAAACGGTTCATTTCTAAAAATAGGGGTGTTCCAAACATTTTGGAAAACTGTTGTGGTCACTATAACTGCAGGTCTGTGGTTATGTGTTAAGATTTCCCTTTGGGCTACTTATCTAACCTTGTAGATTATAATGTCTATGGAGATTCTCAGTCATCCAGGTCATGGTTGTCTCAAAGCTGGTTTTTCAAAAATCAACTGGATTGTTTTTTTCCTTGAAGAAGAAGAAATTTTGCTTCTCAACTAAGAAGGTTGTGACGGAATGGTGAGGGGGTGGAAGAATAGGTCCATCCCCCCATGATTCAGTTATAACTGATGATGCTTCTTGGATGAGGAGCTAAACATCTTCTACTTCTTCCTCAAGGGGAAAAAAACCCAATCCAGTTACCTTTTGAAAAAGCAACTTTGAGACATGTAGATTATAATCTATCTGGAAGATATGGCTTTAGTTACTCTCTTTGGGATAAGAGACTAGCCCTGCTCCCTTAAATATGGAATAATGGATATACAGCACCAGGCTGCTTTTAAAGGATGTCAAATACCCTTTTTTGCTAACATTCATATATAGCAGTGGTCCCCAACCTTTCTGGGAAGGGGAGAGGGGATAGTTCTGTGTGAGTGGCAGGCATGTACGCAGCTCAATTTGGGCTAGCAGTGGGCATGTGTGCCTGTTGCTTGCACAAATGGAGCTTCACACACACGCTTGCCCACTGCTTACACAAGTAGATCTGGTTCTTGCCCACCACTTCCACAGCCCAATTCTGAATGGGCTGCGGCTCCGCACTGGACCACTCCTCAGGTGTTGGGGACCCCGGATCTATAGCTTACTTTATTTCTCAAAACACAGACACATTATTTTAGCATTTTCTAATGGTTTTACTACAGCTGTTTTGGAGAGAACCCTGACTCAGAATGTTTATTCCACTGTGAGTTTAACTTGAAGGCAGGTAAGGAGAGATGTCACAGAGCACAATATGAAATATATGGATTAAGGGAAGTTTTTCTCCTTCCAACGTTCAAAGCTGAACTTACCCATTAAAATTATGTGCTGATCTGGTGTTGGCTCCTTTTAAAAGAAAACAAATTCAAGTGCAATTTGTCTGTGAAGAGCTACTACTTGACAGGCAGTATAACTTAAACCCCAGTTATTAAAAAAATGTTCAGTGTAAAACATATATTACACTCTGAGCTCCTAAATTCATGTGCCTTGGTATCAACTCTGGAACATCCTGTCCTTAGAGATGCCCTCAGAGAAAATCCCAAATATCTTAGCCTTCCACAAAGGGGTCAAAACTTGACTCTGCAGCCTTGTGTGGGGAACACAGAGGCCCAAACAACCATGGGGCTGGCTGACCCCATGAGAACCCCTCACACTTGTAGTAACAACTGCTAACCCATCTTGGAATTATTCACCTTTTGAAATTATTTGCATAATTTTAAATTTTAATCTTAAATTATTCTGATTTTATTCTTATTCTATTTATTCTATTGTACATTGCCCAGAGTACTATTCTACTATTGTCATATTGATGTATGTAGCCAAAATAATTGCAGTTGCAAAAATTGCAGAGACGCTATGTTTGATTTCCATTATTGGACAGAATGGCCCCAAATATCCGTGAAGACTACATTAGACCCCTAACTATCCTAGTACTGTATCTAATCAACACCTGGTTTAGTATACGACAGATTCATATTTTCAGAAGAGAACATTTATCATGCTTTAAAAAGGTTCTGGTCTATACCCTGATCATGATAATAAAAACAGGATTTAGGCTGGAGGAAATAAAAGAACCTGGCAACAACTCTAACAGATTCTATTGTTTGTTGTAGATATGAAGTTTGGGAACAAAGTCATTACTGAGGAAAGATTTAGGGAAAATGCACTGGGTCATGGGCAATATTAAAACTCTATGTCTGGTCATGATAAAGAGCCGATGATTAGAGAGCCAAGGTGGAGCAGTGGTTAGAGTGCAGTACTGCAGGCTACTTCAGCTGACTGCTAGCTGCAGTTCAGCAGTTCAAATCTCACCTGCTCAAGGTTGATTCAGCCTTCCGAGGTGGGTAAAATGAGGATCCAGATTGTTGGGGGCAATATGCTGACTCTGTAAATCGCTTAGAGAGGGCTGTAAAAGCACTATGAAGCGGTATATAAGTCTAAGTGCTATTGCTAGTGCTATTGCTATGGAAAACTTTTCAGAATACTATTTGAATACTTGAAGTTAGTTTTTTTTTCTACATTACTTCTGCAAAATAAGTTCCCAAAGTAATATACCTATGTATTTAATAGCATTTTCATACTTCTGCAATTGTTGTGACTCTTGGCATGAATGGAGCAACTTACACAACACCATGGCTATTTGCATTTTCTATCTTTGTCTGTAGGTTCAAAGTTTAGATCTCTTTCCATGAGCCAATAAACATATTTCTGGGGCAGCCACTTTTTTTTAAAAAAAATCTATTAGCAAGTATACCTTTGTCCTTGACACTCGTAAAGCCTTAATTCAGCGAATGCTAATTCAAGTTTGGTATTCAACTTGTCTTTTAAATTTCCTTTCTTGGTTGCTTCATGCCCTTTTAATTGCATATGTGAATAAGTAATGAAGAGTTTCACTTCGGCACTTACATGATTTATGCTGCACACATTACTGTTACTAAATGAAAACAGATCAAAATGAAAACAGTGCATTACTCTGCTAACCCTGCGGTAGTTATTAGTTGATCTGTTTAATGCCATAATGTAAAACAAACACTGGTAGGCACAGCATAATTGATGGGAATGGCAAGGCTCCAGATAGACATGGAAGAGAAACATTTCAGAAGGTGGTTCAAATAATTCTTTGGCACATGAACCCAGAAGAAGACTGATACTACCAACGAAAGGAAATATAGCAGTAGACTTGGCTTTTAAAAAAATAGGCTTATATATGTGATATATGAATGTGAGTTAAGGATGGTGGTATACAAAGTTATTATAAATGAGAAAACTTTCAACTAATTGGAAAGCCAGACTAGCAAGTATAAGTTTCGTTATTAATGCATAAAAGTAACAAACAAAATTTCACATTCTGCAAAGTGTTCATCATGGATGTAAAGGAAAATAAGGATGAAAGGAAACTAATTTGTATGATAAAATCCCGGTATGAATGCAACAGCCTAAATGGCATTATATTCAGATGTGTCAACATAGTCTTCAGGAATCAAATGTGACATTTATTAATTTAATTATCATTATCATCACAATCACCATCTATTCTCAATGCATGAGAAACAAAAAAAATTATATGGCTTATGGTAAGCAGGAGGAGGAGGAAGAGGAGGAGGAGGAGGAGGAGGAGGAGGAGGAGGAGGAGGAGGAGGAGGAGGAGGAGGAGGAGGTCTTTACAGCAATTGCATATACACTGGTCATTTGTTTCTGAATAATTGTGGGAGGGATTTCAAATATAGCTAGAGAATTTAAAATATTAATTCAAAAGAATTTATTTGAAGCATAACCAATGAACAAATGTATCACTGATCCATTATACTATAATGTGATACTTTCAATCCTAAAATATAAAATATTATATTTAAATCAATGGGCATATTTCCAAAACAGGCTATTTAGAACTGGGGCACCAGTTAGAGACCATCAGAAAGTGAAAAGTATTGAACATTGAATTCTTCGAAGGAGAGAGACATAGAGAAGAGAGAAGAGCGACACAAGAGATGGAAGAAAAGGACAGAGAAAGACAAATAATAGAGTTAAAGGAACGTGAGGAAAGAGCAATAAGAGAAGGTGCGCGAATAAAAGACCCACAAGAACAAAGAGTCACCAGGGCAACTAGTCAATTAAATAAGTAGAAACCATGGAAGAAGAGATGAAAATAATTTCGTTAAATATAAATGGACTTAACTCACCTATTAAAAGGAGAAAGATATTAAAGAAATTAAAGAAATTAAAATATGAGATTATTTGTCTCCAAGAAGTACACATAAAAAAACAACATAGAAAATATTTAGAATTTGTGAAGCTTGGAAAAGTATATACATGTATAGCGGATCAATTTAAAAGAGGAGTGGCTTTATACATTAAACAAAATATCCAGTCAAAAAAAATATATGAAGATTCGGAAGGAAGAATATTGATGGTGGAAATAACAATGAATCTTTAAAAAGTGTTGTTGGTAGCTATTTATGCCCCAAATGATAATCAAGACGAATTTTACAGGAAATTACATATAACAATAACTGAATATGAATATGAGGCCATATGTATTGTAGGCGATTTTAATGCGATTGTAGACAAAGACCTAGACTATAGATCATCTAAAATAAATAAGAAACAGAGGAAGATAATTCCAAAGAATTTTTTTACAATGATGGATGAACTAACATTACAAGATGCATGGAGGCAAA
>QLTV01002421.1:387694-401168 GCA_003457575.1 Thermophis baileyi | reverse complement strand
ACAAAATATTGTTCTAGATAAAAGAAGCAATTGAGGGGAGGGGGAAGAGGGGGGGAGGGGAAAAACCATAAACTGAAAATGGATTGAATGACAAACACATAAAGTTAAAAAATTGAAGCAAAAGTTTGTTAAAGAGATAAAATAGTGAATATAATAAGACTATATAAAGGAATTCAGGGTTGCTGGAAATCCATCCCAAACGGAGGAAGTGCAGCACAGAAGAAAGAAGGAGGGGAGTGAGAGGGAGGTTAGTAAGAAGGAAAGGGAAGAAGAGGGGTGTAGAGGAGGAGAGAGAGTAGGAGGGGAAGTAGAGAAGAGGAGGGGAGAGAGAAGGGAAGTAGGTTAGGAGGAGAAGAAGGGAGAGGGGAGTAAGGGAAAGAAGGAGGGGTTATAAAAAGAAGAGGGGATGGGAAAAAAAGCAACCCTGAATTTAATAATGCTATAAGATAAGTATAAGAAATGTATACAAAATAGTTAATGTATGTATAAAAACTGTAAAAGAGAAATGAACTGATAAAAGTGTGAATGTCTATATGGAAATAAAAATAAAAATTTTTATATAAAAAAAGAAAGTGAAAAGTATATAAAGATCTCAGGATGTTTATTAACATTTGGTAATATTTATTTCTATCATTCTATCATCTGTCTGTCTCTGTCTGTCTGTCTATCTATCTATCTATCTATCTATCTATCTATCTATCTATCTATCTATCTATCTATCTATCTATCTATCTATCTATCTATCTATCTATCTATCTATCTATATATATATATCATCATCTATCTATCATCTATCTATCATTTTAAGTTAAAAATTGAAGTAAGTTAGAAACATCATTGCCAAAAAAATTCAAATAAAATATTTTACTATAAGGAACTATTCTTATTATCCAAATTTGATCAGTAATCTGGAGATGGGACAAGATTAATGGAAAGATAGCCAAAAGCAATTTTTAAAAAGTATACACATCCAAAAACAGTTGATTGAATTTCCAGAATAAATACTTATTATTTATAGGTATTGAAAACAATGATTTTCTATTCACAAGGGAGCTGAAGAATGAATCTTGTCATGTGTGAAAAATCTAACCCTGTGAACTATTGACACTAACACCGTCTTTTAAAGGTCTCATCTGAAGGACCAATGAATTTGGTTCAAAAGTTACCCTAAGCAAATTTTAGTGGTAATCCAGTGATATATTGAATACCCTCTAGAAAGAAAGTGTGGGGGGGACATGGCTTCCCTTCACATTATTATTAATGATTTGCTGATGAAAAATCCATGTATTTATTTCTAGTTTTGCCTTAAAGAAATAAGTCCCAACTTTAGCGGAAAATATAGTATCTGACATTTTTGGGGAAATTAGGTGGGATATCAGTGTAACATTAAATAAGCATATGTATTTCAGTTAAAGTGAAACATAACACTCAAAATCTCAACCTCTGGCAGTTATTGACTGTGTTATTGTGATGTCAGAGATATCTAAATATCACATTCCTTGACTATTGTTCATTGTGCTGTTTTAATTTAATATTATGTATGGCCGTGGAAACCTTGGGCCACATTTATGACAATTTTAAGGCAAAATTGAGACCTCTACATAATCTTTGACTAACTATAGAATGATGTAAGTGACTAAGGTCCCCATTCAATATTGGTGAATGGAACTCATGACCAAAAAAAATTAGAACATAGACCATAGAATAATAGAGTTGGAAGGGACCTTGGTGGTTTTCTACTTCAACCTTCTACTTGAGCGGAGACCCTATACCAGTGATGGCGACCCGCCCCTGCACCTGCGCGCAGGACCCCCCTGCTCCTCCATTTCCTGACTTCCGGTGGGCCCAGTAGGCCCGTTTTTCGCCCTTCCCAGGCTCCAGAGGCTTCCCCCCTGGAGGCCCTCCGGAGCCCAGAAATGGCCCTTTTCCTGACTTCCGGTGGGCCCGGTAGGCCCATTTTTCGCCCTCCCCAGGCTCCAGAGGCTTTCTTGGAGCCTGGGGAGGGAGAAAATACCCTTCCCCCCCCCAGAGGACCTCTGGAAGCCAAAATGGCGAACCTTTTTTTCCTCGGGTGCCGAAAGCGCATGCGTGCATGCTATCGTGCGTGCGCCCACACCCATAATTCAATGCTCCGCACACACCACGCCCCCTGCGCATGCGTGCACGACCCCCCCAATGCTGCCCCACCCCCCCGTGCATGCGCGCATGATCCCCCACTCCCCTGTTTCCCAACTTCCGGTGGGCCCGGTAGGCCCATTTTTCGCCCTCCCCAGGCTCCAGAGGCTTTCTTGGAGCCTGGGGAGGGAGAAAATACCCTTCCCCCCCCCAGAGGACCTCTGGAAGCCAAAAACGCCCTCCCAGAGCCTCCGCACGAGCCAAAAATCAGCTGGCCGGCACGCACATGTGCGCTGGAGCTGAGCTAGGGCAACGGCTCGTGTGCTGGCAGATATGGCTCTGCATGCCACCAGTGGCATGTGTGCCATAGGTTCGCCATCATGGCCCTATACCATTACAAATGAACTATTGTCCAGTCTCTTTTTGAAAATTTCCAGTGATTGAGTACCCACAACTTTTGAAGGCAAGTTGTTCCATTGGTTGATTGCTGTCACCGTTAGGAAATTTCTCTTTAGTTCTAGGTTGCTTCTCTCCTTGATTAGTTTCTATCCATTGTTTCTCATCTTGCTTTTTGGTGCTTTGGAAAATAGTTTGACCCCCTCAAAGCAAAATTGTTTGAAGAACATTCAAACAATTTAGGAAACTTAACTGCCTTTTTTTTCCTTAGCCAGTCTGGAAATATGAACAGCTGCAATATATAGACAATGTGTGGTATAGAAGTTGGAAAGACATGCAGTATAACTGATAGAGTTCATGAATGTGCTGGTATAATAAGCCATTGAGAAATATATTTACTTAAACAGGCATCAAGTAAATTATGCATCATGACTGGCAGGCAGAAAATCTTTATGAAAATGAAAAACAAAAACAAACAAACAAACAAAAACCCTGAAAGCTAACTAAGTATTCAACTAAATCAAAGCAAGCAGCTGTTTCCATAAGATACAGAGTTAAAGCACCAGTGTTTTGCAGATGAATAAACATAGTAGGAGGGGCAGAAAATCCTCAAGTGTTACAATCAGTAACAAAAACAGTGAATTGGATAATGTAATTCAATAATTACATGTATAAAGAGGAAAAGCATGAGTTAGTTTTTGCATAAAATATGCCATTATTAGTTTCAGATATAATACTCCTTACAGTAGTGAGTAAGAGCAGGAACAACTTAGAATACTATATGCACACCAATGGCAAAACCATATTATTATTTAACATATGGTGATTGTACAATTAGCCAGGAGACTACAATGTTAGTACATAGTAGTTCAGGGGTGTCAAACTCACGGCGTCACGGCATCATCACCGTGATGTATCAGGACTTTTTCCCCCTTCGCTAAACCGGGCAGTGGCGGGGCCAGCACGTGACGCATCCGGCCCGCAGGCCACGAGTTTGACAGCCCTGTAGTAGATATTTGGCTGCTGAAGAGTGCTAGTCCATTTAGTTTGTGCTCATGCACTTATCCGGGGCACACTAGCTCCACACCAGAAGGATGAATAGTGTCCTGCAGCAGCACCACCAATGTCACCCTCCAGTTGAGTGTTGTATCTGGGCAGGTCCAGTACTGGCAGGGATCTGATTGTCCTCATGAAACACCACCATCTTTCCCACCAAAGTGGGAATGTTTATTTACTTACTTGCATATAACATTCTTTTGAACTGTTAGGAGAGCAGAAGCTGAGGCAAATGATGGGAGCTCACTCCATCACACTGTGCTAGGACTCGAACCACCAGAACAGAGACATTTCCAGCATCTTTAAGGCACTGACCTACCGTGCCTCGACAAAACCATAATATGTAGGCAGAACAGGTCTTTTTGCAGGATGCAACATTCTTACTGCTAATCTGCTAAGGTGAAAAAAAGTAGGATCTCTGGTCTTGGTTCCATTATTTAAGAAGTAAATAATTAATCATACAGTTCAAGTTGTTTTCTTCATAATGATAAATGTAATGTGTGTTATGAAAGCAACAGCAAAATTCCTAACGAAGTGTAGCCTTTAGTTGCTGAAGTCTGACTTTAAAACTTTCTACCATACTGTATTTACTTGGGATAAAAATTGAGGTGTTTTTTTTTCTTTATTTCTTCAACTGAAAATACAGTGGTAGAGTATTTTCAAATTTAAGATACAATTAAAAACAAAGAAACGATGGAAAATATGTGTGCAACCCAAAGAAGCATGGAAAAGGGACAAGTGGTGGTTGTCACCTCAACAGGGATAAATTACTCGTGTCCTTCTCTTGTCATCTTCTATGAGTGGAATATCAGTATCTTCACTGGAAGTCTCTCCTATTTATGGAGACCTTCCATTTTAATACATTTCCAGGAAAATCAGATTAAAAATCAATAGGGGTCATAAAAATGAGGAACTGTTGATACTTAATTTGCACACATGAATAGGAATTAGATTTAGTGGCCAGTGCAGTGGCCATGCCAGTGCAGAAGCAAACATGGGCAGGCCAGCGCACCAGGTTCAAGGCCTTTGTTGCCATTGGGGATTACAACGGTCATGTTGGTCTCAGGGTCAAGTGCTCTAAAGAGGTTGCCACGGCCATTCGTGGGGCCATCATCCTGGCGAAACTCTCCATCATGCCAGTGAGGCGAGGCTACTGGGGAAACAAGATTGGCAAGCCTCACACTGTGCCGTGCAAGGCCGGTGTGGGTCTGTCCTGGTTGCGAGGTGGCGCAGTGGTTAGAGTGCAGTACTGCAGGCTACTTCAGCTGACTGTTCAGCAGTTCAGCGGTTCAAATCTCACCGGCTCAAGGTTGACTCAGCCTTCCATCCTTCCAAGGTGGGTAAAATGAGGACCCAGATTGTTGGGGGCAATATGCTGACTCTGTGAACCGCTTAGAGAGTGCTGTAAAGCACTGTAAAGCGGTATATAAGTCTAAGTGCTATTGCTATTGCTATTGCCTCATTCCTGCCCCATGTGGCACAGGGATTGTGTCTGCCCCCATTTCCAAGAAGCTACTGATGATGGCGGGAATCGATGACTGCTACACCTCAGCCAGGGGCTACACTGCTACCTTGGGCAATTTTGCTAAAGCCACCTTTGATGCTATCTCCAAGACCTACAGTTATCTGACCCCTGATCTCTGGAAAGAAACTGTCTTCACTAAATCTCCTTATCAGGAGTTCACTGATCATCTGGTGAAGACGCACGCCACCAGACTGTATGTGCAAAGAACTCAGGCAGCTGCTGTGGCAACCACCTAAAGGATCCTGTACATTATCAATAAAGTAATCAAATTTTTAAAAAAGGAATTAGATTTAGTGGAACCTATCACAGATGATAAGCAGATTGGCCAGAGGGATTACTTGTTTTTTGTAAAACTTTTGGTTAGGGTGAGGAAGGAAGGATGGAAGGAAGGAAGGAAGGAAGGAAAATGATTTCAGTCATCAGGAGCCAAAATCAGTCTTAGGAAGTCTTTTACAAGCATGTTTTCCAGGTTCCACCTGGAAGACAACCAAAACATTCAAGGACACGTGTCGGACAAGATGTCTTTCATTGTAAGCATTTACAAATATATTTAATAAGATAAGATAACTTTTTTTTACGGTGAGCACACTGGACCACATTAAGAATGAAATTCTGTTGCCTGCTCTTCGAGATAAAGTATATATCCACCCAAAACATACCTAACACCAGAGGTGGGTTCCTCCCGGTTCGGAACGGTTCACCCAAACCGGTAGCAACCCGCTGGTGACGTCATGGAGCCAGTTCGGTCGGTGCCGCTCCATAGACGCCGCCATCTTTTTTTTTGGAATTTTTTTTTTCTTCTGCACATGCACAGAAGCCAAGTTGCCGGCACTGCGCATGCAGTGTTCTCATGCATCTTGTTCCTCCCACATGGCGTGGGAGGAAGCGAACCGGCGGCGAGATAAGTTAGAACCCACCCCTGCCTAACACACCTATACACATGCTATATACATACATAAATATATACATATGCACCATATATATTAATCACTGTCCATTTTGAATATGTAGCAGAAAGAGGAAACTTGAGAGTTCACAAGATTGATGCTATATGGCACAAAACTGACTGAATCTAGATGTTCTGCTTCAGATATTGCAATATTGAATGCAAGTAGCTAATACAAGTAATTTGTAGTTAATTTTCATCAAAAAACAGCCAGGCTTTTGATTGAATTTAATCAAAAAGCAGTTAAGTCGCTTTATTTTGAGATGTTTGTTTATCTGACTGTTGATTTATTTCAATATATGGTGCCTGTAAGAATGTCATATTTTGGAAAAATGGTCACATTTAAATAGCTTTTGCGTGAAAAACAAATAAAGCTAATTTCATTGGAAATTAAGAACCCTAGTTAGTAAATATTGTAGTATACAGGATTGTTAGGTGTTTAAATCTTTTTTGTAACTATTGGAGGCAGGTGCTGTGTCATCTTAAATTCAGGTTTGTAATCCTTTTAAGTGATTCGATATATTGGTTCATTTTTATGATCATATCAAAAAGCGAATTAAAATTCAAGAAATGAATGTGCTATCTATTTATCTTGAAAAAAATTATTTTAAAAATAGAGAGGAGAAGTTTTCTCCCATTTTAAACTTTGAGTTAAGGGCTGATTTATGGACTTCCACTAGTTGATTCCTCACCATTGCTTACTCAACAATGACAAGTCAATCTGTAAATACAAGTATTGTTTGTTATAGAGCTGGTATCAAAATGATTTATCATCCTTTGAATTTCATTTGGTTTCAAAATTTACTTAAGGCAATATTTCATTGATGAGTAAGTATTATGGAGCTATTGTGATGTTAGGTGCTGCAGCTATTAAGTAATTAAGATAAATGCATAATGAGCTGAATATATATGCCCCAAATATGTATGATTGCCAATACAGCTGATTATATGTGATGGTAAAAAAATGTAACACAGATCACAGCCAACTGCTATAATGCAGGCTTAGAAGACAATTTTAAAACAAGATGAGATGTAAAACACGGGGCCAAATGAAAAGAACATGGTTACCACTGGTTCAGTGCCCAATTTTTTTATTTATTAATTAAATTTTTATGCCATCCATCTTCCTTATAAGTTGATTCTGGACAGCTTGGGTTAAAAAGATCAGGTAATGGGAAAGACTGATACCCTGGAAAAGAATATCATGATCAATGTTCCTAATTTTCCCACCGATAGTAATTCTTTGGACAACAATATATATTTGGCAGCAGTGATTTCAGGTTATGAAGCTTCTTAGGACAAATGGGCTAGAAAATAAAGGTTTAGAATAAAGTAGAAATCATGAATGAGAGAAAGCTAATCTTCCCTTACCCACCTTGGCCTAAATACGCCCGGTCTTACTGTATATGTAGAAGACACTCTATTTAAAATATGTTCACTGTTTTAAATGGTCAAATTTGTCACTGCATTTCATTTAGACAGTAAAATTAATCAATTAAAAATGTATATTTCAAGAATTATGGCAGTTCATTCATTTTTCCCATATTACTCTACTGACTTCAGTGACAAAAGGATTGGAGGATATAATACATAAGCATAAGAGAGATGAGAATAAAATGTGGTAAGAGAGACTATGAATATTGTGTCTCCAGATTCTTAGGGGGGGAGAGAGAGGGGGGGGAGGGAGGGAGAGAAGGAGGGAGGGAGAGAAGGAGGGAGGGAGAGAAGGAGGCTAACGCAATGTAGCAACTTCTTAGAAGCTGAAAGACCCTCAGGTTAACATTTCTGTATATGAATACAAAATACAACAGACTCATTTCCATGTCATATTTGTTTTTGTTTAACAAAAGCTTGAAGGACAAAGAAAATTTAGAACACCTCCATTTCCTGTCACTATGTATTGCTGCTTTGACCTGGTAGATATCAAATCTGCAGCTAGAATAAATTCTAGAAAATTCTGGAGAATTTCATTAGCTGCCACCACTAATCATAAATGCATCACAGCAAACAAATATGTAATATAACAGGACTGAGGGATAACTACCCACCTTGCTCAATACCACCCGCAATAGCAATAGCACTTAGTCTTATACACCGCTTCACAGTGCTTTTACACCCCTCTCTAAGCAGTTTACAGAGTCAGCATATTGCCCTCAACAATCTGGGTCCTCATTTTACTCACCTCGGAAGGATGGAAGGCTGATTCATCCTTCAGCTGGTGAGATTCGAACTGCCAAATTGCAGGCAGCCGGCAGTCAGCAGACGTCACCTTCAGTACTGCATTCTAACCACTGTGCCACCACGGTTCACAATGCAGTTAAAATATATAAAACCTTGGTAACAAGAATTGCAATAGCAGCAACATCCTCCAGATATTGCAAGTAGTTCAATTTCATTTACATTTTGAGGATAAGATGACCCCTCTCAAGATTAATAGAAGAATGATTAAAAATGGAAGAAGCTTTAGCTACCGTAAAAGGTTTCAGTGACTTCTATGAGAGTAGACTAGGACTAATGGGTTTCATCATTGTGGATTGCTTCCAGGGTCACAAGTGAAGACAAGTGCAGCATACATGGAATAAAAGCTCCTTCCATTCATTAAAATTGATGATATGAATCACCAATAGCTGTGATTTATAACATAATAGATTAATAGAGATAACCATTACATCCTTAACTCTCTTTTTGTCCCTTCTATTTAAAAGCTTTACCTAGTCCATATAAATAGTCAAAAATAAATGTTCTGTAATTGTTGCACAACCAAATGCCAAAGAAGACAAGGAATTAATTGGTGCTTTATTTCCTATTCTTCCATGAGGAGGCATATTCCCCCATATTTAATTTGTTTTAAATAAAAGTTTTGTTTTTCTTCTTTGTAACTGCTCATCTTTTTTCAAACAAGGACAAAATGGGGCTGCAGGCTGTATACAAAATCATCTGTACAGATTGTGTATCTTTACCCCAAAATGTTTCACAGTGACCAAAAGAAAACAGGCTGACTCCTTCAATGAAGTCATGATGATACTGCCCTCCTTTTTATTGTCAATTGCCAAAGAAGAGAAACATGGTTCCAGCAGAATAATCTGTCCTTCCTTCCTTCCTTCCTCCCTTCCTTCCTTCCTTCCTTCCTTCCTTCCTTCCTTCCTTCCTTCCTTCCTTCCTTCCTTCCTTCCTTCCATCCTTCCATCCATCCATCCATCCATCCATCCATCCATCCATCCATCCATCCATCCATCCATCCATCCATCGTATCATCTATAAATCTATCATTTTCCTATGTGGAAGGGGTCCTATGTTCAAATGTGAGGGGGGGAGTGTCAGTTATTCAGAAGATGAAATAGCAAACCAGATGAAATAGCAGCCCAGGCGAAGGAAGGAAAGAAGGAAGGAAGGAAGGAAGGAAGGAAGGAAGGAAGGAAGGAAGGAAGGAAGGAAGGAAGGAAGGAAGGAAGGAAGGAGAATTTCAATCACATTGTGATTTTCAAGGAGACATAAAGAACATGGATTATTTCTTTAGAAGAGTTTGTAAAGCAGACATATTGGTCTTTCTCACCTTTTTTCTTTTCTTGGAATTAGGAATGCTTTGTTAGGTGAGTGCATTAAGCCTATTTAATTCTAATTCATGTTTATTTTATCTTAAGGAATAGTGATCCAATTAAATCTCACTACAACAATTTGGGTCTGTTGAAAATTACAAACCAGTGAATGCAGCTTACTACCAGGGTTCAGATGTATATAAGGAACAATCTAAATTCCTAAAAAGTTCCTAAAATTTTGATTTCCCTTCTAGGTATTAGCTTTTCCATTCATTACATATTTCAGCTAGGAAGGTTTACAGTGACCTTAGCCTTGAGGGCAAAAAGAATAATGCACCCAAATGTACTTCTATAACAGTGGTGGGTTTCAAATTTTTTTACTACTGGTTCTGTGAGCGTGGCTTGGTGGGCGTGGCATGGCTTGGTGGGCGTGGCTTGGTGGACGTGGCAGGGGAAGGATACTGTAAAATCTCCATTCCCATCCCACTCCAGGGGAAGGATACTGCAAAATCTCCATTCCCTCCCCACGCCAGGGGAAGGTTATTAAAAAATCCCCATTTCCTTCCCACTCTAGGGAAAGGTTACTGCAAAATCCCCATTTCCTCCTGATTAGCTGGGACTAAGGAGGCAGAGAATAGATGGGGGCGGGGCCAGTCAGAGGTGGTATTTACCGGTTCTCCGAACTACTCAAAATTCCCGCTACAGAATCTGCCGAAACCCACCTCTGTTCTATACCCAAAAGAGTTGTATTTTAATAACTACCCATAATATGTTTTATTCTTATATATATATACTTTCTGCAAAACTCTGGAAAGAGAAGCATATCTTTACTAGCTATATTTACATTTTTGTTCCCAAAGGATTGCAAATACTATAATAATATAATAGGGAATTTTTTCCCCCACACACAAAATATATGCAGCTTGATTTTAGAAATAAATGAGCAAGACAAATGTAACATTTATGCAACACAAATAACTCTGGATAGATACATGACCAGACCATCATGCATTAACCATGACATGCAAGTAAAATTCTCATCTTTGGATAAATAGAAACCAATCTGAATTTCAAAATTAAAAATAAAACCTCTCAGCCTCAGTGCAGTATTTTCACTGTAATGATGTCAATGACTATTACCGTGTCTAGTGGAGAAATCCCAGATTTAAAAAGCAACAGAAATATAAATGTGAAATTAATACAAAATGCTGCACAAAAATATATATCGTGAATGTTATTATGAGGTGCTTGTGCCCTGCTCTCTAAACAGAAGAAAGTATATTTTACACACACACACACACACACACACACACACACACACACACACCAGGGTAGGGTGGGGTATCTGAGACCCTCTAATTAACATGGAACACTATGAAGAGTTTGCATTCATATAAGGCAGGGGTGTCAAACTTGTGGCCCGTGGGCCGGATGTGTCATGTGCTGGCCACGCCCATGCCCGGTTTAGCAAAGGGGAAAAAAGTCATGATAGGTCATGTGCTGAAGCCATGATGACGTGAGTTTGACACCCCTGATATAAGGTATGACAGAGCATGTTTGAGCTCGTCCCAAAAAAACAGAGAAGATACCAAAATAATACTCAACTTTTCTATAAGAAGTAAATGTTTTTTTCTGACTTCACAAGATGGACCAACAATTCAGGCAGAGCTTTGACCTTGCCTTTACCTTCAGATGCCATAACAAAGATCAACTTTGGGTTAAAGATATCATGATCTAAATCTCTTTCACATTTAGTCCCAGATGGAAAGACGTTAGAAAAAAACCTTCTCATCTAGATGAACCTCAAAATGGTTTCTGAGTCTTAATATTCTGCCATTCTATACTGTCACATATATTATTTCTCTTCATAGTCCTGCCAGGGTGACCAACTGAGATTGGAATTCCATGCTTATTTATTTAACTTTAGGTAAATCGTTTACAAAAAAAGAATAAAACTGTATCTTGGAGATTTCAGTTACTCCACAGCTAAGCCAGAACTATATTATATCAGTTCTTGAATGCCACTGACAATATGGTGACATAGAGATGTGATGTTGTTTTTAGATGTACTAGACTACACATATAAAATGCCCTTCGCATCTTTGATGAGAGGAACTCTAGCTTGTTCGTAATGTAAGGTGGATTTATATGAGATCCTTGTCTTTGTGTTTGTGTATGTCTGTATGCTGAAGCGGTTCTGTACTGTTCAGTTTGGGCTTTCAAATGTACTATTTGAAGTTATTAATAGGCTGTGAAAAGGGGAGAGTACCAGAGGTGGGTTCCTCCCGGTTTGCACTGGTTCTATAGAACCGGTAGCAAGCCGCTGGTGACGTCACGGATCCAGTCCGTGGATGCCGCCATCTTTTTTTGGAATTTTTTTTTGGGGGGGGGGAAATGTTTTTTTGGGGGAATTTTTTACTATTTTTTTTCTTCTGCGCATGTGCAGAAGCCGAGTCCCTGGCACTGTGCATGCGCCACCATCTTGTTTTTGGCTTTTTAAATTTTTTTTTGCGAATTTTCAGCACTGCGCATGCGCGTGTACAAAGCACACATGCGGCTACATGGCACGGCCACACGGTGCGCAATGCGCACACAGCCATGCGGTGCGGGAGGAAGCGAACCGGCAGTGAGGTAAGTTAGAACCCACCCCTGGAGAGTACATACTCTCTTCCTGACTCTTTATCAGAGACCTGATTTTCAGAAATCAGCACATTAAAAAGCTTTTAATAATATGAAGAACATATGATAATGTGCTAATTGCTACATATTAAGCTGCTTCAAAGACTGGCAGATCTCCCACATAGTCTCACTACACACTTCATCAAGGTACTTTAGCTCTGCTGCTACCCTCAAAAGCCTGTCCAGATTTGGGGGGGGGGGAAATGCTTGAACTGGAGTAAATGAAAGCTGAGCTTCAAAAATAAAAGCTGATTAATTTCTTGAAGCACAAAAGTGAATGTCAATGTTTTTTTTTCCCCTTCATGAAAGTGAACCCTAAACACTGATATGTAAACCGCTCTAGTTCCTTGGCAGAAAATAGCATATTGTCAGCAAAAACTGCAAAGAACATAGATGCATTTAGGGAATATCAGAAATGTTGCTTAGGCAGCATCATCAGTTCAGCTGCCTCAAGGCTAGTTTAATTAGGCCACAACTCACATGCCAGCAAGTAGTTTTGTAATTACCTTCAAATGACCAATTCTTATAAAAACCCTACAGGGGATACAGTACTCCCCTCTACAATAATGAACCATACAAAGATGAAAGTGGCTGGAACGTGTTATCCATGCTATTTGAAGGAATGAAAAAAATCTGGAAGCATAAATCAGTCGCTAAAAACATTTGTATTTAGATACAATGACAATGAATACCGCTTACTAAGTGATTGAATCACACAGGTACAAATGTGCTCGATTAGGCGCCATACTACATTATATTGTAACTAGGTAAAATATAAAAATCTTTCAACTTTACCCAGCACGGCACTTGGAAAAATCAGGGAACACTTTGCTAAACATGATCCAATCAGAATCAAGATCACAAGTATTAGTAGCGCTTTATAAAACTCCAGTAAGACCACACCTGGAATACTGCAACCAATTTTGGTCACCATGCTACAAAAAAGATGTTGAGAGTTTGGAAAAAGTTCAGAGAAGAGCAACTAAGATGATCAAAGGCCTGGAGACTAAAACACATGAAGCACGGCTGCAGGATTTGGGTTTGGCTAGTCTAAAGAAAAGAAGAATTAGGGGTGACATGATATCAGCATTCCAGTACTTGAGGGGTTGCCACAAAGAAGAGGGGGTCAAATTATTTTCCAGAGCACCAAAAGGCAAGGCAAAATACAATGGATGGAAACTAACCAAGGAGAGAAGCAACCGTGAATTAAGGAGAAACTTC